>JAWPHD010011331.1:0-84974 GCA_037043455.1 Cyrtodaria siliqua
AGATACATTAGTGTTACACCGACTCCTCGATTTATTGCCTGTTATTTCTATGTAAAGAACAAGATAAAGTAGTGATACACTGAATCCTCGATTAGTAGCCTGTTATATGTAAATAAAGAACAAGATACAGTAGTGATACATTTACTCCTCAATTAGTTGCCTGTTATATGCAAACAAAGAACAGGATACAGAAATGTTTCACTGACTCCTCGATTAGTTGCCTGTTGTATGTAAATAAAGAACAAGATACAGTAATGTTACACTGACTACTCGACTAATTGAATTTTAGATGTAAATAAAGAACAAGATACAGTAGTGTTTCACTCACTCCTCGATTAGTTGATTATTATATGTAAATAAAGAACAAGATACAGTAATGTTACACTGACTCCTCGATCAGTTGCCTGTTATATGTAAAAAAAGAACAAGCTACAGTAGTGCTACACTGACTCCCCGATTAGTTGCTTGTTATATGTAAATAAAGAACAAGATACAGTAGTGTTACACTGACTCCTCGATTAGTTGCCTGTTATATGTAAATAAAAAACAAGATATAGTAGTTTTACACTGACTCCTCGATTATTTGCCTGTTATATGTAAATAAAGAATAAGATACAGTAGTGTAACACTGACTCCTAGATTATTTGCATGTTATATGTAAATAAAGAACAAGATAGCGTAGTGTTACACTGACTCCTCGATTAGTTGCCCGTTATATGTAAATGAAGAACAAGATGCAGTAGTGTCACACTGACTCCTCGATTATTTTCCTGTTATATGTAAATATAGAACAAGATACAGTAGTGTTACACTGACTCCTCTATTAGTTGCTTGTTATTTCTATGTAATAATAAACAAGATACAGTACTGTTACTCTGACTCCTCTATTAGTTCCTTGTTATTTCTATTTAAATAAAGAAAAAGATAGAGTAGCGTTACACTTACTCCCCGATTAGATGTCAGTTATATGTAATTTAGAACAAGATACAGTAGTGTAACACTGAATCCTCGATTAATTTCCTGTTATATGTAAATAAAGAACAAGATACAGTAGTGTTACACTGACTCCTCGATTAGTTGATTGTTATATGTAAATAAAGAACAAGATACAGTAGTGTTACACTGAAACCCCGATTTGTTGCTTGTTATATGTAAATAAAGACCAAGATCCACTAGTGTTACACTGACTCCTCGATTATTTGCATTTTATATGTAAATAAAGAACAAGATACAGTAGTGTTACACTGACACCAGGATTACTTGCCTGTTATATGAAAATAAAGAATAAGATACAGTAGTGTAACACTTACTCCTCGATTATTTGCCTGTTATATGGAAATAAAGAACAAGATACAGTAGTGTTACACTGACTCCAGGATTATTTGCCTGTTATATGGAAATAAAGAACAAGATACAGTAGTGTTACAATGACTCTTCGATTAGTTGCCTGTTATATGTAAATAAAGAACAAGATACAGTAGTTTTACACTGACTACCCGATTAGTTGCTTGTTATATGTAAACAAAAAGAATATACAGTAGTGTTACACTGACTCCTCGATTAGTTACCTGTTATATGTAAATAAAGAACAAGATACAGTAGTGTTACACTGACTCCTGGATTATTTGCCTGTTATGTGAAAATAAGAACAAGATACAGTAGTGTTACACTGACTCCTCGATTAGTTGCCTGTTATATGTAAATAAAGAACAAGATACAATAGTGTTACACTGACTCTCCGATTATTTGCTTGTTATATGTCAACAAAAAAGAATATACAGAAGTGTTACACTGACATCTCGATTTGTTGCCTGTTATTTCTATGTAAAAAACAAGATACAGTAGTGATACGCTGACTCCTCGATTAGTTGCCTGTTATATGTAAATAAAGAACAAGATACAGTAGTGTTACACTGACTCCTCGATTTGTTTCCTGTTATTTCTATGTAAAGAACAAGATAAAGTAGTGATACGCTGACTCCTCGATTAGTTGCCTGTTATATGTAAATAAAGAACAAGATACATTAGTGTTACACTGACTCCTCGATTTGTTTCCTGTTATTTCTATGTAAAGAACAAGATAAAGTAGTGATACAATGAATCCTCGATTAGTAGCCTGTTATATGTAAATAAAGAACAAGATACAGTAGTGATACATTTACTCCTCAATTAGTTGCCTGTTATATGCAAACAAAGAACAGGATACAGTAGTGTTTCACTGACTCCTCGATGAGTTGCCTGTTGTATGTAAATAAAGAACAAGATACAGTAATGTTACACTGACTACTCGACTAATTGAATTTTAGATGTAAATAAAGAACAAGATACAGTAGTGCTACACTGATTCCTCGATTAGTTGCCTGTTATATGTAAATAAAGAACAAGATACAGGCATGTTACACTGTCTCCTCGATTAATTGCCAGTTATATGTAAATAAAGAACAAGATACAGTAGTGCTACACTGACTCCCATATTAGTTGCTTGTTATATGTAAATAAAGAACAAGATACAGTAGTGTTTCACTGACTCCTCGATTAGTTGATTGTTATATATAAATAAAGAACAAGATACAGTAATGTTACACTGACTCCTCGATTAGTTGCCTGTTATATGTAAATAAAGAACAAGCTACAGTAGTGCTACACTGACTCCCATATTAGTTGCTTGTTATATGTAAATAAAGAACAAGATACAGTAGTGTTACACTGACTCCTCGATTAGTTGATTGTTATATGTAAATAAAGAACAAGACACAGTAGTGCTACACTGACACCCCGATTAGTTGCTTGTTATATGTGAATAAAGACCAAGATCCAGTAGTGTTACACTGACTCCTCGATTAGTTGCCTGTTATATGTAAATAAAGAACAAGATACAGTAGTGTTACACTGACTCCTCGATTAGTTGCCTGTTATATGTAAATAAAGAACAAGATACAGTAGTGCTACACTGACTCCCATATTAGTTGCTTGTTATATGTACTCCCTCGAATTAGTTGATTGTTAATATAAATAATAAAGAACAAGATACAGTAATGTTACCACTGACTCCTCGATTAGTTTGCCTGTTATATGTAAATAAAGAACAAGCTACAGTAGTGCTACACTGACTCCCATATTAGTTGCTTGTTATATGTAAATAATGAACAAGATACAGTAGTGTTTCACTGACTCCTCGAATTAGTTTGATTGTTATATATAAATAAAGAACAAGATACAGTAATGTTACACTGACCTCCTCGATTAGTTGCCTGTTATATGTAAATAAAGAACAAGCTACAGTAAGTGCTACACTGACTCCCATATTAGTTGCTTGTTATATGTAAATAAAGAACAAGATAAAGTAGTGTAACGCTGGACTCCTCGATTATTTTGCCTGTTATTTGTAAAATAAGAACAAGATACAGTAATGTTACACTGACTCCTCGATTAGTTGCCTGTTATATGTAAATAAAGAACAAGCTACAGTAGTGCTACACTGGACTCCCATATTAGTTGCTTGTTATATGTAAATAAAGAACAAGATACAGTAGTGTTACACTGACACCAGGATTATTTGCCTGTTATATGAAGAAAGAATTAAGATACAGTAGTGTAACACTGACTCCTCGATTAGTTGCCTGTTATATGTAAATAAAGAACAAGATACAGTAGTGTTACAATGACTCCTCGATTAGTTGCCTGTTTTATAATGTAAATAAAGAACAAGATACAGTAGTGTAACACTGACTCCTCGATGAGTTTGCCCCGGTTATATGTAAATAAAGAACAAGATACAGTTAGTGTTACACTGACTCCTCGATTAGTTTGCCTGTTATATGTAAATAAAGAACAAGATTACAGTAGTGTTACAATGACTCCTCGATTAGTTTTGCCTGTTATATGTAAATAAAGAACAAGATACCGTATGTGTTACACTGACCTACCCGATTAGTTGCTTGTTTATATGTTAAACAAAAAGAATATACAGTAGTGTTACACTGACCTCCTCGATTTGTTGACTGTTATTTGTATGTAAAAGAACAAGATACAGTAAAGTGATACACTGACTCCTTGATTAATTGCCTGTTATATGTAAATAAAGAACAAGTTACAGTAGTGTTACACTGACTCTTCGATTAGTTGCCTTTTATATGTAAAAAAAGAACTAGATACAGTAGTGATACACTTACTCCTCTATTAGTTTCCTGTTATATACAAACAAAGAACAGGATACTGTAGTGTTTCACTGACTCTCGATTAATTGCCTTTTAGATGTAAATAAAGAACAAGATACAGTAGTGTTACACTGACTCCTCGATTAGTTGCCTGTTATATGTAAATAAAGAACAAGATTATTTGCCTGTTAAATGTAAATAAAGAACAAGATGCAGTAGTGTTACACTAACTCCCCGAATAATTGCTTGTATGTAAATAAAGAACAAGATACAGTAGTGCTACACTGACTCCCCGATTAGTTGCTTGTTATATGTAAATAAAGAACAAGATACAGTAGTGTTACACTGACACCCCGATTAATTGCTTGTATATAAATAAAGAACAAGATACATTAGTGATACGCTGACTCCTCGATTAGTTGCCTGTTATATGTAAATAAATAACAAGATACAGTAGTGTTACACTGACTCCCCGAATAGTTGTCAGTCATATGGAATTCAGAAAAAGACACAGTATTGTAACAATGACTCCTCGATTAGTGGCCTGTTATATGTAAATAAAGAACAAGATACAGTAGTGTTACACTGACTCCTCGATTATTTGCCTGTTATATGTAAATAAAGAACAAGATACAGTATTGAAACACTCCTCGATCAGTTGCCTGTTATATGTAAATAAAGAACAAGATACAGTAGTGTTACACGGACTTCCCGATTAGTTGCATGTTATATGTAAATAACGAACAAGATACAGTAGTGTTACACTTACTCCTCGATTAGTTGCCTGTTGTATGTAAATAAAGAACAAGATACAGTAGTGATACACTGACTCCTCGATTAGTTGCCTGTTATATGTAAATAAAGAACAAGATACAGTAGTAATACACTGACTCCTCGATTATTTGCCTGTTATATGTAAATAAAGAACAAGATACGGTATTGAAACATTCCTCGATCAGTTGCCTGTTATATGTAAAAAGAACTAGATACAGTAGTGTTACACGGACTTCCCGATTAGTTGCATGTTATATGTAAATAACGAACAAGATACAGTAGTGTTACACTTACTCCTCGATTAGTTTCCTGTTATATGTAAATAAAGAACCAGATACAGTAGTGATACACTGACTCCTCGATTAGTTGCTTGTTATATCAAACAAAGAACAAGATACAGTAGTGTGTCACTGACTCCTCGATTATTGCCTTTAAGATGTAAATAAAGAACAAGATACAGTAGTGTTACACTGATTCCTCGATTAGTTGCCTGTTATATGTAAATAAAGAACAAGATACAGTAGTGCTACACTGACTCCCCGATTAGTAGCTTGTTATATGTAAATAAAGAACGAGATACAGTAGTGTTACACTGAATCCTCGATTAGTTGACTGTTATATGTAAATAAAGAACAAGATACAGTAGTGTTACACTGACTCCTCGATTAGTTGCCTGTTATATGTAAATAAAGAACAAGATACAGTAGTGCTACTCTGACTCCCGGATTAGTTGCTTGTAATATGTAAATAAAGAACAAGATACAGTAGTGTTTCACTGACTCCTCGATTAGTTGCCTGTTATATGTAAATAAAGAACAAGATACAGTAGTGTTACACTGACTCCTCGATTATTTGCCTGTTATATGTAAATAAAGAACAAGATGCAGTAGTGTTACAATGACTCCCCGAATAAGTGCTTGTATGTAAATAAAGAACAAGATACATTAGTGATACGCTGACTCCTCGATTAATTGCCTGTTATATGTAAATAAAGAACAAGATACAGTAGTGTTACACTGACTCTTCGCTTAGTTGCCTGTTATATGTAAAAAAAGAACTAGATACAGTAATGTTACACTGACTCCACGATTAGTTGTCTGTTATATGTAAAAAAAGAACTAGATACAGTAGTGTTACACTGACTCCACGATTAGTTGTCTGTTATATGTAATTCAGAACCAGATACAGTAGTGTTACACTGGCTCCTCGATAAGTTGATTGTTATATGTAAATAAAGAACAAGATACAGTAATGTTGCACTGCCTCCTCGATTAGTTGCCTGTTATATGTAAATAAAGAACAGGACACAGCAGTGTTACACTGACTCCACGATTAGTTGTCTGTTATATGTAATTCAGAACCATATACAGTAGTGTAACACTGACTCCTCGATTAATTGCCTGTTATATGTAAATAAAGAACAAGATACAGCAGAGATACACTGACTCCTCGATTAGTTGCTTGTTATATGTAAATAAAGAACAAGATACAGTAGAGTAACACTGACTCCTCGATAAGTTGATTGTTATATGTAAATTAAGAACAAGATACAGTAATGTTGCACTGACTCCTCGATTAGTTGCCTGTTATATGTCAAAAAAGAACAAGATACAGTAGTGCTACTCTGACTCCCCGATTAGTTGCCTGTTATATGTAAATAAAGAACAAGATACAGTAGTGTTACACTGACTCCCCGATTAATTGCTTGTATGTAAATAAAGAACAAGATACATTAGTGATACGCTGACTTCTCAATTAGTTGCCTGTTATATGTAAATAAATAACAAGATACAGTAGTGATACACTGACTCCTCGATTAGTTGCTTGTTATATCAAACAAAGAACAAGATACAGTAGTGTTTCACTGACTACTCGATTATTGCCTTTAAGATGTAAATAAAGAACAAGATACAGTAGTGTTACACTGACTCCCCGATTAGTTGCATGTTATATGTAAATAACGAACACGATACAGTAGTGTTACACTGACTCCCCGATTAGTTGCTTGTTATATGTAAATAAAGAACGAGATACAGTAGTGTTACCCTGAATCCTCGATTAGTTGCATGTTATATGTAAATAACGAACAAGATACAGTAGTGTTACACTAACTCCTCGATTAGTTGCCTGTTGTATGTAAATAAAGAACAAGATACAGTAGTGATACACTGACTCCTCGATTAGTTGCCTGTTATATGTAAATAAAGAACAAGATACAGTAGTAATACACTGACTCCTCGATTATTTGCCTGTTATATGTAAATAAAGAACAAGATACGGTATTTAAACACTCCTCGATCAGTTGCCTGTTATATGTAAATAAAGAACTAGATACAGTAGTGTTACACGGACTTCCCGATTAGTTGCATGTTATATGTAAATAACGAACAAGATACAGTAGTGTTACACTTACTCCTCGATTAGTTTCCTGTTATATGTAAATAAAGAACAAGATACAGTAGTGATACACTGACTCCTCAAGATACAGTAGTGTTTCACTGACTCCTCGATTATTGCCTTTAAGATGTAAATAAAGAACAAGATACAGTAGTGTTACACTGACTCCCCGATTAGTTGCATGTTATATGTAAATAACGAACAAGATACAGTAGTGTTACACTGACTCCCCGATTAGTTGCTTGTTATATGTAAATAAAGAACGAGATACAGTAGTGTTACACTGAATCCTCGATTAGTTGACTGTTATATGTAAATAAAGAACAAGATACAGTAGTGTTACACTGACTCCTCGATTAGTTGCCTGTTATATGTAAATAAAGAACAAGATACAGTAGTGCTACACTGACTCCCGGATTAGTTGCTTGTAATATGTAAATAAAGAACAAGATACAGTAGTGTTTCACTGACTCCTCGATTAGTTGCCTGTTATATGTAAATAAAGAACAAGATAAAGTAGTGTTACACTGACTCCTCGATTATTTGCCTGTTATATGTAAATAAAGAACAAGATGCAGTAGTGTTACAATGACTCCCCGAATAATTGCTTGTATGTAAATAAAGAACAAGATACATTAGTGATACGCTGACTCCTCGATTAGTTGCCTGTTATATGTAAATAAAGAACAAGATACAGTAGTGTTACACTGACTCTTCGCTTAGTTGCCTGTTATATGTAAAAAAAGAACTAGATACAGTAGTGTTACACTGACTCCACGATTAGTTGTCTGTTATATGTAATTCAGAACCAGATACAGTAGTGTTTCACTGGCTCCTCGATAAGTTGATTGTTATATGTAAATAAAGAACAAGATACAGTAATGTTGCACTGCCTCCTCGATTAGTTGCCTGTTATATATAAATAAAGAACAGGACACAGCAGTGTTACACTGACTCCACGATCAGTTGTCTGTTATATGTAATTCAGAACCATATAGAGTAGTGTAACACTGACTCCTCGATTAATTGCCTGTTATATGTAAATAAAGAACAAGATACAGCAGAGATACACTGACTCCTCGATTAGTTGCTTGTTATATGTAAATAAAGAACAAGATACATTAGTGTAACACTGACTCCTCGATAAGTTGATTGTTATATGTAAATAAAGAACAAGATACAGTAGTGTTTCACTGACTCCTCGATTAGTTGCCTGTTATATGTAAATAAAGAACAAGATACAGTATCGTTACACTGACTCCTCGATTATTTGCCTGTTATATGTAAATAAAGAACAAGATGAAGTAGTGTTACAATGACTCCCCGAATAATTGCTTGTATGTAAATAAAGAACAAGATACATTAGTGATACGCTGACTCCTCGATTAGTTGCCTGTTATATGTAAATAAAGAACAAGATACAGTAGTGTTACAATGACTCTTCGATTAGTTGAATGTTATATGTAAAAAAAGAACTAGATACAGTAGTGTTACACTGACTCCACGATTAGTTGTCTGTTATATGTAATTCAGAACCAGATACAGTAGTGTTACACTGGCTCCTCGATAAGTTGATTGTAATATGTAAATAAAGAACAAGATACAGTAATGTTGCACTGCCTCCTCGATTAGTTGCCTGTTATATGTAAATAAAGAACAGGACACAGCAGTGTTACACTGACTCCACGATTAGTTGTCTGTTATATGTAATTCTGAACCATATACAGTAGTGTAACACTGACTCCTCGATTAATTGCCTGTTATATGTAAATAAAGAACAAGATACAGCAGAGATACACTGACTCCTCGATTAGTTGCTTGTTATATGTAAATAAAGAACAAGATACATTAGTGTAACACTGACTCCTCGATAAGTTGATTGTTATATGTAAATAAAGAACAAGATACAGTAATGTTGCACTGACTCCTCGATTAGTTGCCTGTTATATGTAAAAAAAGAACAAGATACAGTAGTGTTACACTGACTCCCCGATTAATTGCTTGTATGTAAATAAAGAACAAGATACATTAGTGATACGCTGACTTCTCAATTAGTTGCCTGTTATATGTAAATAAATAACAAGATACAGTAGTGTTAAACTGACTCCCCGATTAGTTGTCAGTCATATGTAATTTAGAAAATGATACAGTAGTGTAGCAATGACTCCTCGATTAATGGCCTGTAATAGGTAAATAAAGAACAAGATACAGTATTGAAACACTCCTCGATCAGTTGCCTGTTATATGTAAATAAAGAACAAGATACAGTAGTGTTACATTGACTCCTCGATTATTTTCCTGTTATATGTAAAGAAAGAACAAGATACAGTAGTGTTACACTGACTCCTCGATTATTTTCCTATTATATGTAAATAAAGAACAAGATGCAGAAGTGTTACACTGACTTCCCGATTAGTTGCATGTGATATGTAAATAACGAACAAGATACAGTAGTGTTACACTGACTCCCCGATTAGTTGCCTGTTATATGTAAATAAAGAACAAGATACAGTAGTGCTACACTGACTGCCGGATTAGTTGCTTGTTATATGTAAATAAAGAACAAGATACAGTAGTGTTACATTGACTCCTCGATTAGTCGTCTGTTATATGTAAGTAAAGAACAAGATACAGTAGTGTTACACTGACTCCTCGATTATTTGCCTGTTATATGTAAATAAAGAACGAGATGCAGTAGTGTTACACTGACTCCCCGATTTGTTGTCAGTTATATATAATTTAGAAAAAGATACAGTTGTGTAGCACTGCCTCCTCGATTAGTTGCCTTTTATATGTAAATAAAGAACAGGACACAGCAGTGTTACACTGACTCCACGATTAGTTGTCTTTTATATGTAATTCAGAACCAGATACAGAAGTGTAACACTGACTCCTCGATTAATTGCCTGTTATATGTAAATAAAGAACAAGATACAGCAGAGATACACTGACTCCTCGATTAGTTGCTTGTTATATGTAAATAAAGAACAAGATACAGTAGTGTTAATTTACTCTTCGATAAGTTGATTGTTATATGTAAATAAAGAACAAGATACAGTAATGTTGCACTGACTCCTCGATTAGTTGCCCGTTATATGTATAAAAAGAACACGATACAGTAGTGTTACACTGATTCTTCGATTAGTTGCCTGTTATATGTAAATAAAGAACAAGATACAATAGTGTTACACGGACTTCCCGATTAGTTGCATACTATATGTAAATAACGAACAAGATACAGTAGTGTTACACTGAATCCTCGATAAGTTGATTGTTATATATAAATAAAGAACAAGATACAGTAATTTTGCACTGACACCCGGATTAGTTGCTTGTTATATGTAAATAAACAACATTACAGTAGTGTTTTATTGACTCCTCGATTAGTCTCCTGTTATATGTAAATAAAGAACAAGATACAGTAATGATACACTGACTCATCGATTATTTGCCTGTTATATGTAAAAAAAGAATTCGATACAGAAGTGTAACACTGACTCCTCGATTTGTTGCCCGTTATATGCAAAAAAAGAATTCGATACAGAAGTGTTACACAGACTCTTCGATGAGTTGCCTGTGATATGTAAATAAAGAACAAGATACAATAGTGTTACACGGACGTCCCGATTAGTTGCATGTTATATGTAAATAACGAACAAGATACAGTAGTGTTACACTGACTCCTCGATAAGTTGATTGTTATATGTAAATAAAGAACAAGATACAGTTATTTTGCACTGACTCCTCGATTAGTTTCCAGTTATATCTAAAAAAAGAACAAGATACAGTAGTGCTACACTGACTCCTCGATTAGTTGCCTGTTATATGTAAATAAAGAACAAGATAGAGTAGTGTTACACTGACTCCCCTATGTGTTTCCTGTTATTTCTATGTAAAGAACAAGATACAGTAGTGATACACTGACTCCTCGATTTGTTGCCTGTTATTTCTATGTAAAGAACAAGATAAAGTAGCGATGCACTGAATCCTCGATTAGTTGCCTGTTGTATGGAAATAAAGAACAAGATACAGTAGTGATACACTTACTCCTCAATTAGTTGCTTGTTATATGCAAACAAAGAACAGGATACAGTAGTGTTTCACTCACTCTTCGATTAGTTGCCTGTTATATGTAAATAAAGAACAAGATACAGTAATGTTACACTGACTCATCGATTAAATGCCTTTTAGATGTAAATAAAGAACAAGATACAGTAGTGCTGCACTGACTCCTCGATTAGTTGCCTGTTATATGTAAATAAAGAACAAGATACAGTCATGTTACACTGACCCCTCGATTAATTGCCTGTTATATGTAAATAAAGAAAATGATACAGTAGTGCTACACTGACTTTCATAGTAGTTGCTTGTTATATGTCAATAAAAAACAAGATACAGTAATGTTACACTGACTCCTCGATTAGTTGCCTGTTATATGTAAATAAAGAACAAGATACAGTAGTGCTTCACTGACTCCCCGATTAGTTGCTTGTTATATGTAAATAAAGAACAAAATACAGTAGTGTTACACTGACTCCTCGATTGGTTGCCTGTTATATGTAAATAAAGAACATGATACAGTAGTGTAACACTGACTCCTCGATTATTTGCATGTCATATGTAAAGAAAGAAAAGATACAGGAGTGTAACACTGACTCTTCGATTAGTTGCCTGTTATATGTAAATAAAGAACAAGATACAGTTGTGTAACACTGAGTCCTCGATTATTTGCCTGTTATATGTAAATAAAGAACAAGATAGAGTAGTGTTACACTGACTCTTCGATTAGTTGCCTGTTATATGTAAATAAAGAACAAGATACTGTAGTGTAACTCTGACTCCTCGATTATTTGCCTGTTATTTGTAAATATTTAACAAGATACAGAAGTGTTACACTGACTCCTCTATAAGTTCCTTGTTATCTCTATTTAAATAAAGAAAAGATACAGTAGCGTTACACTTACACCCCGATTAGTTGTCAGTTATACGTAATTTAGAACAAGATACAGTAGTGTAACACTGACTCCTCGATTAGTTGCCTGTTATATGTAAAAAAAGAACAAGATACAGTTGTGTCACTGACTCCCCGATTAGTTGTCTGTTATATGTAATTTAGAACAAGATACAGTAGTGTAACACTGACTCCTCGATTAGTTGCCTGTTATATTTAAACAAAGAACAAGATACAGTAGAGTTACACTGACTCCAAATTAGTTGCATGTTATATGCAAATAAAGAACAAGATACAGTAGTGATACACTGACTCCTGGATTAGTTGCCTGTTATATGTAAATAAAGATCAAGATACAGTAGTGTTACACTGACTTCTCGATTAGTTGCCTGTTATATGTAAATAAAGAAGAATATACAGTAGTGTTACACTGACTCCTCGATTAGTTGCCTGTTATATGTAAATAAAGAAGTAGATACATTAGCGTCACACTGACTCCTCGAATAGTTGACTGTTATATGTAAATACAGAACAAGATACAATAGTGTTACACTGTCTCCAGGATTATTTGCCAGTTATATGGCAATAAAGAACAAGATACAGTAGTGTTACGCTGACTCCTCGATTAGTTGCCTGTTATATGTAAATAAAGAACAAGATACAGTAGTGTTACACTGACGACCCGATTAGTTGCTTGTTATATGTAAACAAAGAAGAATACCCAGTAGTGTTACACTGACTCCTCGATTTGTTGCCTGTTATTTCTATGTAAAGAACAAGATACAGAAGTGTTACACTGACTCTTCGATTAGTTGCCTGTTATAGAACTAGATACAGTAGTGATACACTTACTCCTCGATTAGTTGCCTGTTTTATACAAACAAAGAACAGGATACAGTAGTGTTTCACTGACTTCGCGATTAGTTGCCTTTTAGATGTAAATAAAGAACAAGATACAGTAGTATTACACTGACTCCTCGATTAGTTGCCTGTTATATGTAAATATAGAACAAGATACAGTAATGTTACATTGCCTCCTCGATTAATTGCCTGTTATATGTAAATAAAGAACAAGATACAGTAGTACTACACTGACTCCCATATAAGTTGCTTATTATACGTAAATAAAGAACAAGATACAGTAGAGTTACACCGACTCCTCGATTAGTTGCCTGTTATATGTAAATAAAGAACAAGATACAGTAGTGCTACAAAGACTCCCGGTTTAGTTGCTTGTTATATGTAAATAAAGAACAAGATACAGTAGTGTTACACTGACTCCTTGATTAGTTGCCTGTTATATGTAAATAAAGAACAAGATGCAATAGTGTTACACTGACTCTTTGATTAGTTGCCTGTTATATGTAAATAAAGAACAAGATACAGTAGTGTTTTACTGACTCCTCGATTATTTGCCTGTTATATGTAAATAAAGAACAAGATGCAGTAGTGTAACACTGACTCCTCGATTAGTTGCCTTTTATATGTAAAAAAAGAACAAGATACAGTTGTGTCAATGACTCCCCGATTAGTTGTCTGTTATATGTAATTTAGAACAAGATACAGTAGTGTATGACTGACTCCTCGATTAGTTGCCTGTTATATGTAAACAAAGAACAAGATACAGTAGAGTTACACTGACTCCAAATTAGTTGCATGTTATATGCAAATAAAGAACAAGATACAGTAGTGATACACTGACTCCTCGTTTAGTTGCCTGTTATATGTAAATAAAGATCAAGATACAGTAGTACTACACTGACTTCTCGATTAGTTGCCTGTTATATGTAAATAAAGAAGAAGATACAGTAGTGTTACACTGACTCCACTATTGGTTGCTTGTATGTAAATAAAGAACAAGATACATTAGTGATACGCTGAATCCTCGATTAGTTGCCTGTTATATGTAAATAAAGAAGAATATACAGTAGTGTTACACTGATTCCTCGATTAGTTGCCTGTTATATGTAAATAAAAAACAAGATACAGTAGTGTAACACTGACTCCTCGATTTTTTGCATGTTATATGTAAATAAAGAACAAGATACAGTTGTGTCACTGACTCCCCGATTAGTTGTCAGTTATACGTAATTTAGAACAAGATACAGTAGTGTAACACTGACTCCTCGATTAGTTGCCTGTTATATGTAAATAAAGAACAAGATACAGTTGTGTCACTGACTCCCCGATTAGTTGTCTGTTATATGTAATTTAGAACAAGATACAGAAGTGTTACACTGACTCCTCGATTAGTTGCCTGTTATATGTAAATAAAGAACGAGATACAGTAGTGTTTCACTGACTCCTCGATTAGTTGCCTGTTATATGTAAATAAAGAAGTAGATACTTTAGCGTCACACTGACTCCTCGAATAGTTGACTGTTATATGTAAATACAGAACAAGATACAATAGTGTAACACTGTCTCCAGGATTATTTGCCTGTTATATGGAAATAAAGAACAAGATACAGTAGTGTTACGCTGACTCCTCGATTAGTTGCCTGTTATATGTAAATAAAGAAAAAGATACAGTAGTGTTACACTGACGCCCCGATTAGTTGCTTGATATATGTAAACAAAGAAGAATACCTAGTAGTGTTACACTGACTCCTTGATTTGTTGCCTGTTATTTCTATGTAAAGAACAAGATACAGTAGTGTTTCACTGACTCTTTGATTAGTTGCCTGTTATAGAACTAGATACAGTAGTGATACACTTACTCCTCGATTAGTTGCCTGCTATATACAAAGAAAGAACAGGATACAGTAGTGTTTCACTGACTCCGCTATTAGTTGCCTTTTAGATGTAAATAAAGAACAAGATACAGTAGTGTTACACTGACTCCTCGATTAGTTGCCTGTTATATGTAAATAAAGAACAAGATACAGTAGTACTACACTGATTCCCATATAAGTTGCTTATTATATGTAAATAAAGAACAAGATACAGTAGTGTTACACTGACACCTCGATTAGTTGCCTGTTATATGTAAATAAAGAACAAGATACAGTAGTGCTACAAAGACTCCCGGTTTAGTTGCTTGTTATATGTAAATAAAGAATGCAGTAGTGTTACACTGACTCTTTGATTAGTTGCCTGTTATATGTAAATAAAGAACAAGATTCAGTAGTGTTACACTGACTCCTCGATTTTTTGCCTGTTATATGTAAATAAAGAACAAGATGCAGTAGTGTTACACTGACTCCCCGATTAATTGCTTGTATGTAAATAAAGAACAAGATACATTAGTGATACGCTGACTCCTCCATTAGTTGCCTGTTATATGTAAATAATGAACAAGAAACAGTAGTGTTACACTGACTCCCCGATTAGTTGTCAGTTATATATAATTTAGAAAAAGATACAGTAATGTTACACTGACATCTCGATTAGTTGCCTGTTATATGTAAATAAAGAACAAGATACAGTAGTGCTTCACTGACTCCCCGATAAGTTGCTTGTCATATGTAAATAAAGAACAAGAAACAGTAGTGTTACGCTGACTCCTCGATTAGTTGCCTGTTATATGTAAATAAAAAACAAGATACAGTAGTGTAACACTGACTCCTCGATTATTTGCATGTTATATGCAAAGAAAGAACAAGATACAGGAATGTAACACTGACTCTTCGATTAGTTGACTGTTATATGTAAATAAAGAACAAGATACATGAGTGTAACACTGACTCCTCGATTATTTGCCTGTTATATGTAAATAAAGAACAAGATAGAGTAGTGTTACACTGACTCCTCGATTAGTTGCCTGTTATATGTAAATAAAGAACAAGATACAGTAATGTAACACTGACTCCTCGATTATTTGCCTGTTATGTGTAAATATAGAACAAGATACAATAGTGTTACACTGACTCCTCTATTAGTTGCTTGTTATTTCTATGTAAATAAAAAACAAGTTACAGTATTGTTACACTGACTCCTCTATTAGTTCCTTGTTATTTCTATTCAAAAAAAAGAACAAGATACAGTAGCGTTACACTTACGCCCCGATTAGTTGTCAGTTATACGTAATTTAGAACAAGATACAGTAGTGTAACACTGACTCCTCGATTAGTTGCCTGTTATATGTAAATAAATAACAATATACAGTTGTGTCACTGACTCCCCGATTAGTTGTCTGTTATATGTAATTTAGAACAAGATACAGTAGTGTAAAACTGACTCCTCAATTAGTTGCCTGTTATATGTAAATAAAGAACAAGATACAGTAGTGTAACACTGACTCCAAATTAGTTGCCTGTTATATGCAAATAAAGAACAAGATAAAGTAGTGATACACTGACTCCTGGATAAGTTGCCTGTTATATGTAAATAAAGATCAAGATACAGTAGTGTTACACTGTCTCCTCGATTATTTGCCTGCTATATGTAAATAAAGAAGTAGATACAGTAGCGTCACACTGACTCCTCGAATAGGTGACTGTTATATGTAAATACAGAACAAGATACAGTAGTGATACACTGACTCCAGGATTATTTGCCTGTTAAATGGAAATAAAGAACAAGATACAGTAGTGTTACACTGACTCCTCGATTAGTTGCCTGTTATATGTAAATAAAGAACAAGATACAGTAGTACTACACTGACTCCCATATTAATTGCTTATTATATGTAAATAAAGAACAAGATACAGTAGTACTACACTGACTCCCATATTAGTTGCTTATTATATGTAAATAAAGAACAAGATACAGTAGTGTTACACTGACTTCTCGATTAGTTGATTGTTATATGTAAATAAAGAACAAGATACACTATTGTTACACTGACTTCTCGATTAGTTGCCTATTATATGTAAATAAAGAACAAGATACAGTAGTACTACACTGACTCCCATATTAGTTGCTTATTATATGTAAATAAAGAACAAGATACAGTAGTGTTACACTGACTTCTCGATTAGTTGATTGTTATATGTAAATAAAGAACAAGATACACTATTGTTACACTGACTCCCTGATTAGTTGCCTGTTATATGTAAATAAAGAACAAGATACAGTAGTGCTACGTTGACTTCCGGTTTAGGTGCTTTTTATATGTAAATAAAGAACAAGATACAGTAGTGTTACACTGACTCCTCGATTAGTTGCCTGTTATATGTAAATAAAGAACAAGATACAGCAGTGTTACACTGACTCCCCGATTGGTTGTCAGTTAAATATAATTTAGAAAAAGATACAGTAATGTTACACTGACTCCTCGATTTGTTGCCTGTTATATGTAAATAAAGAACACGATACAGTAATGCTTCACTGACTCTCCGGTTTGTTGCTTGTTATATGTAAATAAAGAACTAGTTACAGTAGTGTTACACTGACTCCTCGATTACTTGCCTGTTATATGTAAATAAAGGACACGATACAGTAGTGCTTCACTGACTCCCCGATTAGTTGCCTGTTATATGTAAATAAAGAACACGATACAGTAGTGTTACACTGACTCCCCGATTAGTTGCCTGTTATATGTAAATAAAGAACCAGATACAGTAGTGTTACACTGACACCTCGATTAGTTGCCTGTTATATGTAAATAAAGAACACGATACAGTAGTGTTACACTGAGTCCTCGATTAGTTGCCTGTTATATGTAAATAAAGAACACGATACATTAGTGCTTCACTGACTCTTCGATTAGTTGCCTGTTATATGTAAATAAAGAACATGATACAGAAGTGCTTCACTGACTCCCCGATTAGTTGCTTGTTATATGTAAATAAAGAACACGATACAGTAGTGCTTCACTGACTCCCCGATTAGTTGCTTGTTATATGTAAATTAAGAACAAGATACAGTAGTGTTACACTGACTCCTCGATTAGTTGCCTGTTATATGTAAATAAAGAACAAGATACATTAGTGTTACACTGACCCCTCTATTAGTTGCCTGTTATTTCTTTGTAAAAAAAGAACAAGATACAGTAGTGATACACTGACTCCTCGATTATTTGCCTGGTATATGTCAACAAAGAACAAGTTACAGTAGTGTTACACTGACTCCTCGATTAGCTGCCTGTTATAAGTAAATAAAGAACAAGATACAGTAGTGATACACTGACTCCTCGATTAGTTGCCTGTTATATGTAAATAAAGAACTAGATACAGTAGTGTTACACTGACTCCTTGATAAGTTGCCTGTTATATGTGAATAAAGAACAAGATACAGTAGTGTTACACTGACTCCTCGAGTAGTTGTCTGTTATATGTAAATAAAGAACAAGATACAGTAGTGTTACACTGACTCACCAATTAGTTGCTTGTTATATGAAAATAAAGAACAAGATACATTAGTGTTACACTGACCCCTCTATTAGTTGCCTGTTATTTCTTTATACAAAAACAACAAGATACAATAGTGTTACACTGACTCCTCGATTAGCTTCCCGTTATATGTAAAAAAAGAACAAGATACAGTAATCATACACTGACTCCTCGAATAGTTGCCTGTTATATGTAAACAAAGCACAAGATACATTAATGTTACACTGACCTCCTCGATTAGTTGCCTGTTATATGTAAATAATGAACAAGATACAGTTGTGATACACTGACTCCTCGATTAGTTGCCTGTTATATGTAAATAAAGAACAAGATACAGTTGTGTCACTGACTCCCCGATTAGTTGTCTGTTATATGTAATTAAGAACAAGATACAGTAGTGTAACACTGACTCCTCGATTAGTTGCCTGTTATATGTAAATAAATAACAATATACAGTTGTGTCACTGACTCCCCGATTAGTTGTCTGTTATATGTAATTTAGAACAAGATACAGTAGTGTAACACTGACTCCAAATTAGTTGCCTGTTATATGCAAATAAAGAACAAGATACAGTAGTGATACACTGACTCCTCGATAAGTTGCCTGTTATATGTAAATAAAGATCAAGATACAGTAGTGTTACACTGACACCTCGATTAGTTGCCTGTTATATGTAAATAAAGAACAAGATACAGTAGTGTAACACTGACTCCAAATTAGTTGCCTGTTATATGCAAATAAAGAACAAGATACAGTAGTGATACACTGACTCCTCGATAAGTTGCCTGTTATATGTAAATAAAGATCAAGATACAGTAGTGTTACACTGACACCTCGATTAGTTGCCTGTTATATGTAAATAAAGAACAAGATACAGTAGTGTTACACTGTCTCCTCGATTATTTGCCTGCTATATGTAAATAAAGAAGTAGATACAGTAGCGTCACACTGACTCCTCGAATAGGTGACTGTTATATGTAAATACAGAACAAGATACAGTAGTGATACACTGACTCCGGGATTATTTGCCTGTTAAATGGAAATAAAGAACAAGATACAGTAGTGTTACACTGACTCCTCGATTAGTTGCCTGTTATATGTAAATAAAGAACAAGATACAGTAGTACTACACTGACTCCCATATTAATTGCTTATTATATGTAAATAAAGAACAAGATACAGTAGTGTTACACTGACTTCTCGATTAGTTGCCTATTATATGTAAATAAAGAACAAGATACAGTAGTACTACACTGACTCCCATATTAGTTGCTTATTATATGTAAATAAAGAACAAGATACAGTAGTGTTACACTGACTTCTCGATTAGTTGATTGTTATATGTAAATAAAGAACAAGATACACTATTGTTACACTGACTCCCTGATTAGTTGCCTGTTATATGTAAATAAAGAACAAGATACAGTAGTGCTACGTTGACTTCCGGTTTAGGTGCTTTTTATATGTAAATAAAGAACAAGACACAGTAGTGTTACACTGACTCGTCGATTAGTTGCCTGTTATATGTAAATAAAGAACAAGATACAGTAGTGTTACACTGACTCCTCGATTATTTGCCTGTTATATGTAAATAAAGAACAAGATACACTAATGTTACACTGACTCCTCGATTAGTTGCCTGTTATATGTAAATAAAGAACAAGAAACAGTAGTGCTACGCTGACTCCCGGTTTAGGTGCTTTTTATATGTAAATAAAGAACAAGATACAGTAGTGTTACACTGACTCCTCGATTAGTTGCCTGTTATATGTAAATAAAGAACAAGATACAGCAGTGTTACACTGACTCCCCGATTGGTTGTCAGTTAAATATAATTTAGAAAAAGATACAGTAATGTTACACTGACTCCTCGATTTGTTGCCTGTTATATGTAAATAAAGAACACGATACAGTAGTGCTTCACTGACTCTCCGGTTTGTTGCTTGTTATATGTAAATAAAGAACTAGTTACAGTAGTGTTACACTGACTCCTCGATTACTTGCCTGTTATATGTAAATAAAGGACACGATACAGTAGTGCTTCACTGACTCCCCGATTAGTTGCCTGTTATATGTAAATAAAGAACACGATACAGTAGTGTTACACTGACTCCCCGATTAGTTGCCTGTTATATGTAAATAAAGAACAAGATACAGTAGTGTTAAACTGACTCCTCGATTAGTTGCCTGTTATATGTAAATAAAGAACACGATACAGTAGTGTTACACTGAGTCCTCGATTAGTTGCCTGTTATATGTAAATAAAGAACACGATACATTAGTGCTTCACTGACTCTTCGATTAGTTGCCTGTTATATGTAAATAAAGAACATGATACAGAAGTGCTTCACTGACTCCCCGATTAGTTGCTTGTTATATGTAAATAAAGAACACGATACAGTAGTGCTTCACTGACTCCCCGATTAGTTGCTTGTTATATGTAAATTAAGAACAAGATACAGTAGTGCTTCACTGACTCCCCGATTAGTTGCCTGTTATATGTAAATAAAGAACAAGATACATTAGTGTTACACTGACCCCTCTATTAGTTGCCTGTTATTTCTTTGTAAAAAAAGAACAAGATACAGTAGTGATACACTGACTCCTCGATTATTCGCCTGGAATATGTCAACAAAGAACAAGTTACAGTAGTGTTACACTGACTCCTCGATTAGCTGCCTGTTATAAGTAAATAAAGAACAAGATACAGTAGTGATACACTGACTCCTCGATTAGTTGCCTGTTATATGTAAATAAAGAACTAGATACAGTAGTGTTACACTGACTCCTTGATAAGTTGCCTGTTATATGTGAATAAAGAACAAGATACAGTAGTGTTACACTGACTCCTCGAGTAGTTGTCTGTTATATGTAAATAAAGAACAAGATACAGTAGTGTTACACTGACTCACCAATTAGTTGCTTGTTATATGAAAATAAAGAACAAGATACATTAGTGTTACACTGACCCCTCTATTAGTTGCCTGTTATTTCTTTATACAAAAACAACAAGATACAATAGTGTTACACTGACTCCTCGATTAGCTTCCCGTTATATGTAAAAAAAGAACAAGATACAGTAATCATACACTGACTCCTCGAATAGTTGCCTGTTATATGTAAACAAAGCACAAGATACATTAATGTTACACTGACTCCTCGATTAGTTGCCTGTTATATGTAAATAATGAACAAGATACAGTTGTGATACACTGACTCCTCGATTAGTTGCCTGTTATATGTAAATAAAGAACAAGATACAGTTGTGTCACTGACTCCCCGATTAGTTGTCTGTTATATGTAATTAAGAACAAGATACAGTAGTGTAACACTGACTCCTCGATTAGTTGCCTGTTATATGTAAATAAATAACAATATACAGTTGTGTCACTGACTCCCCGATTAGTTGTCTGTTATATGTAATTTAGAACAAGATACAGTAGTGTAACACTGACTCCAAATTAGTTGCCTGTTATATGCAAATAAAGAACAAGATACAGTAGTGATACACTGACTCCTCGATAAGTTGCCTGTTATATGTAAATAAAGATCAAGATACAGTAGTGTTACACTGACACCTCGATTAGTTGCCTGTTATATGTAAATAAAGAACAAGATACAGTAGTGTAACACTGACTCCAAATTAGTTGCCTGTTATATGCAAATAAAGAACAAGATACAGTAGTGATACACTGACTCCTCGATAAGTTGCCTGTTATATGTAAATAAAGATCAAGATACAGTAGTGTTACACTGACACCTCGATTAGTTGCCTGTTATATGTAAATAAAGAACAAGATACAGTAGTGTTACACTGTCTCCTCGATTATTTGCCTGCTATATGTAAATAAAGAAGTAGATACAGTAGCGTCACACTGACTCCTCGAATAGGTGACTGTTATATGTAAATACAGAACAAGATACAGTAGTGATACACTGACTCCGGGATTATTTGCCTGTTAAATGGAAATAAAGAACAAGATACAGTAGTGTTACACTGACTCCTCGATTAGTTGCCTGTTATATGTAAATAAAGAACAAGATACAGTAGTACTACACTGACTCCCATATTAATTGCTTATTATATGTAAATAAAGAACAAGATACAGTAGTGTTACACTGACTTCTCGATTAGTTGCCTATTATATGTAAATAAAGAACAAGATACAGTAGTACTACACTGACTCCCATATTAGTTGCTTATTATATGTAAATAAAGAACAAGATACAGTAGTGTTACACTGACTTCTCGATTAGTTGATTGTTATATGTAAATAAAGAACAAGATACACTATTGTTACACTGACTCCCTGATTAGTTGCCTGTTATATGTAAATAAAGAACAAGATACAGTAGTGCTACGTTGACTTCCGGTTTAGGTGCTTTTTATATGTAAATAAAGAACAAGACACAGTAGTGTTACACTGACTCGTCGATTAGTTGCCTGTTATATGTAAATAAAGAACAAGATACAGTAGTGTTACACTGACTCCTCGATTATTTGCCTGTTATATGTAAATAAAGAACAAGATACACTAATGTTACACTGACTCCTCGATTAGTTGCCTGTTATATGTAAATAAAGAACAAGAAACAGTAGTGCTACGCTGACTCCCGGTTTAGGTGCTTTTTATATGTAAATAAAGAACAAGATACAGTAGTGTTACACTGACTCCTCGATTAGTTGCCTGTTATATGTAAATAAAGAACAAGATACAGCAGTGTTACACTGACTCCCCGATTGGTTGTCAGTTAAATATAATTTAGAAAAAGATACAGTAATGTTACACTGACTCCTCGATTTGTTGCCTGTTATATGTAAATAAAGAACACGATACAGTAGTGCTTCACTGACTCTCCGGTTTGTTGCTTGTTATATGTAAATAAAGAACTAGTTACAGTAGTGTTACACTGACTCCTCGATTACTTGCCTGTTATATGTAAATAAAGGACACGATACAGTAGTGCTTCACTGACTCCCCGATTAGTTGCCTGTTATATGTAAATAAAGAACACGATACAGTAGTGTTACACTGACTCCCCGATTAGTTGCCTGTTATATGTAAATAAAGAACAAGATACAGTAGTGTTAAACTGACTCCTCGATTAGTTGCCTGTTATATGTAAATAAAGAACACGATACAGTAGTGTTACACTGAGTCCTCGATTAGTTGCCTGTTATATGTAAATAAAGAACACGATACATTAGTGCTTCACTGACTCTTCGATTAGTTGCCTGTTATATGTAAATAAAGAACATGATACAGAAGTGCTTCACTGACTCCCCGATTAGTTGCTTGTTATATGTAAATAAAGAACACGATACAGTAGTGCTTCACTGACTCCCCGATTAGTTGCTTGTTATATGTAAATTAAGAACAAGATACAGTAGTGCTTCACTGACTCCCCGATTAGTTGCCTGTTATATGTAAATAAAGAACAAGATACATTAGTGTTACACTGACCCCTCTATTAGTTGCCTGTTATTTCTTTGTTAAAAAAAGAACAAGATACAGTAGTGATACACTGACTCCTCGATTATTCGCCTGGTATATGTCAACAAAGAACAAGTTACAGTAGTGTTACACTGACTCCTCGATTAGCTGCCTGTTATAAGTAAATAAAGAACAAGATACAGTAGTGATACACTGTCTCCTCGATTAGTTGCCTGTTATATGTAAATAAAGAACTAGATACAGTAGTGTTACACTGTCTCCTTGATAAGTTGCCTGTTATATGTGAATAAAGAACAAGATACAGTAGTGTTACACTGACTTCTCGATTTTTTGCCTGTTATATGTAAATAAAGAACAAGATACAGTAGTGATACACTGACTCCTCGAGTAGTTGTCTGTTATATGTAAATAAAGAACAAGATACAGTAGTGTTACACTGACTCCTCGATTAGTTGCCTGTTATATGTAAATAAAGAACAAGATACAGTAGTGTTACACTGACTTCTCGATTACTTGCCTGTTATATGTAAATAAAGAGCAAGATACAGTAGTGTTACACTGACTCCTCGATTTGTTGCCTGCTATATGTAAATAAAGAACAAGATACAGTAGTGATACACTGACTCCTCGAGTAGTTGTCTGTTATATGTAAATAAAGAACAAGATACAGTAGTGTTACACTGACTCACCAATTAGTTGCTTGTTATATGAAAATAAAGAACAAGATACATTAGTGTTACACTGACCCCTCTATTAGTTGCCTGTTATTTCTTTATACAAAAACAACAAGATACAATAGTGTTACACTGACTCCTCGATTAGCTTCCCGTTATATGTAAAAAAAGAACAAGATACAGTAATCATACACTGACTCCTCGAATATTTGCCTGTTATATGTAAACAAAGCACAAGATACATTAATGTTACACTGACTCCTCGATTAGTTGCCTGTTATATGTAAATAATGAACAAGATACAGTTGTGATACACTGACTCCTCGATTAGTTGCCTGTTATATGTAAATAAAGAAAAAGATACAGTAGTGATACACTGACTCCTCAATTATTTGCCTGGTATATGTAAACAAAGAACAAGTTACAGTTGCGTTACACTGACTCCTCGATTAGCTGCCTGTTACAAGTAAATAAAGAACAAGATACAGTAGTGATACACTGACTCCTCGATTAGTTACCTGTTATATGTAAATAAAGAACTAGATACAGTAGTGTTACACTGACTCCTCGATTAGTTGCCTGTTATATGTAAATAAAGAACTAGATACAGTAGTGTTACACTGACTCCTCGATTAGTTGCCTGTTATACGTAAATAAAGAACAAGATACAGTAGTGTTACACTGACTTCTCGATTACTTGCCTGTTATATGTAAATGAAGAGCAAGATACAGTAGTGTTACACTGACTCCTCGATTTGTTGCCTGCTATATGTAAATAAAGAACAAGATACAGTAGTGATACACTGACTCCTCGAGTAGTTGTCTGTTATATGTAAATAAAGATCAAAATACAGTAGTGTTACACTGACTCCTCGATTAGTTGCATGTTATATGCAAATAAAAAACAAGATACAGTACTGTTACACTGACTCCTCGATGAGTTGCCCGTTATATGTAAATAAAGAACAAGATACAGTAGTGTTACACTGCCTCCTCGATTAGTTGCCAGTTTTATGTAAATAAAGAACAAGATACAGTAGTGATATATTGACTCCTCGATCAGTTGCCTGTTATATGTAAATAAATAACAAGATACAGTAGTGTTACACTGACTCCTCGAGTAGTTGTCTGTTATATGTAAATAAAGAACAAGATACAGTAGTGTTATACTGACTCACCAATTAGTTGCTTGTTATTTCTTTATACAAAAACAACAAGATACAATAGTGTTACACTGACTCCTCGATTAGCTTCCCGTTATATGTAAAAAAAGAACAAGATACAGTAATCATACACTGACTCCTCGAATATTTGCCTGTTATATGTAAACAAAGCACAAGATACATTAATGTTACACTGACTCCTCGATTAGTTGCCTGTTATATGTAAATAAGGAACTAGATACAGTAGTGTTACACTGACTCCCGGATTAGTTGCCTGTTATATGTAAATAAAGAACTAGATACAGTAGTGTTACACTGACTCCCGGATTAGTTGCCTGTTATATGTAAATAATGAACAAGATACAGTTGTGATACACTGACTCCTCGATTAGTTGCCTGTTATATGTAAATAATGAACAAGATACAGTAGTGTTACACTGACTCCTCGATTAGTTGCCTGTTATATGTAAATAAAGAACTAGATACAGTAGTGTTACACTGACTCCCGGATTAGTTGCCTGTTATATGTAAATAATGAACAAGATACAGTTGTGATACACTGACTCCTCGATTAGTTGCCTGTTATATGGAAATAAAGAACTAGATACAGTAGTGTTACACTGACTCCTCGATTAGCTGCCTGTTACAAGTAAATAAAGAACAAGATACAGTAGTGATACACTGACTCTTCGATTAGACGCCTGTTACAAGTAAATAAAGAACAAGATACAGTAGTGATACACTGACTCCTCGATTAGTTACCTGTTATATGTAAATAAAGAACTAGATACAGTAGTGTTACACTGACTCCTCGATTAGTTGCCTGTTATATGTAAATAAAGAACTAGATACAGTAGTGTTACACTGACTTCTCGATTAGTTACCTGTTATATGTAAATAAAGAACTAGATACAGTAGTGTTACACTGACTCCTCGATTAGTTGCCTGTTATATGTAAATAAAGAACTAGATACAGTAGTGTTACACTGACTCCTCGATTAGCTGCCTGTTACAAGTAAATAAAGAACAAGATACAGTAGTGATACACTGACTCTTCGATTAGATGCCTGTTACAAGTAAATAAAGAACAAGATACAGTAGTGATACACTGACTCCTCGATTAGTTACCTGTTATATGTAAATAAAGAACTAGATACAGTAGTGTTACACTGACTCCTCGATTAGTTGCCTGTTATATGTAAATAAAGAACTAGATACAGTAGTGTTACACTGACTTCTCGATTAGTTACCTGTTATATGTAAATAAAGAACTAGATACAGTAGTGTTACACTGACTCCTCGATTAGTTGCCTGTTATATGTAAATAAAGAACTAGATACAGTAGTGTTACACTGACTCCTCGATTAGCTGCCTGTTACAAGTAAATAAAGAACAAGATACAGTAGTGATACACTGACTCCTCGATTAGTTACCTGTTATATGTAAATAAAGAACTAGATACAGTAGTGTTACACTGACTCCTCGATTAGTTGTCTGTTATATGTAAATAAAGAACTAGATACAGTAGTGTTACACTGACTTCTCGATTAGTTGCCTGTTATACGTAAATAAAGAACAAGATACAGTAGTGTTACACTGACTTCTCGATTACTTGCCTGTTATATGTAAATGAAGAGCAAGATACAGTAGTGTTACACTGACTCCTCGATTTGTTGCCTGCTATATGTAAATAAAGAACAAGATACAGTAGTGATACACTGACTCCTCGAGTAGTTGTCTGTTATATGTAAATAAAGATCAAAATACAGTAGTGTTACACTGACTCCTCGATTAGTTGCATGTTATATGCAAATAAAAAACAAGATACAGTACTGTTACACTGACTCCTCGATGAGTTGCCCGTTATATGTAAATAAAGAACAAGATACAGTAGTGTTACACTGCCTCCTCGATTAGTTGCCAGTTTTATGTAAATAAAGAACAAGATACAGTAGTGATATATTGACTCCTCGATCAGTTGCCTGTTATATGTAAATAAATAACAAGATACAGTTGTGTTACTCTGACTCCTCGATTAGTTGCCTGTTATATGTAAATAAAGAACAAGATACAGTAGTGTTTCACTGACTCCTCGATTGGTTGCCCGTTATATGTAAATAGAGAACAAGATGCAGTAGTGTTACAATGACTCGTCGATTAGTTGCCAGTTGTATTTAAATAAAGAACAAGATACAGTAGTGATACACTGGCTCCTCGATTAGTTGCCTGTTATTTCTATGTATAATGAGAGAGAGAGATAGAAAGGTAGAATATATTCTTGAATACCAGATATTGAAATTGTGTTTATTTACTGAAAAATTGTATCTTACCTACTAGTACAGATAAAATCATGTGCAAGTGAGATGGGCCAAAACCTGAATTTGCTTCTATTAAGAAACACCATTTACATCAATTCTGCAGTAGTTATTACGGATACTGATGTCATAGCAGATATATGGCATACCAGTTTTCCTGCATGTGCTTTAAAGACATTTTCTATAGTTTTTTCTGCCTAACAGATTTTCTTTAAAATTTTTGTACGTAAGTCTGTTATATATATAGACAGAAAAGGCAAAAATAATGGTAGGTCACCATGCTTGTTACAATTTTAAAAAATAATTTGTAATGCCACCGTCATGTCAATCTGTCCAAAAAGTTGAACAAGTCCATAAAATAGCTAAATAAGATATTTTTGAAGTCTAATCATTATTTCATTGGTCACAATTCTGCTAAAATTGTATTAAAGTAAAGAACATTTAATTACAATACCATTTAAAGCTCATCTTTATGTAAAACCTATATTTCTTTACAAAATCTGTTGAGACCATTACCACAATTTATGCACAAATTAGCCCATAATGATACAATTTCCTTTTTTTTGTTTGTTCCCAGTAACAGATTTATTTTAAACTTTCTAAGCATATAATTTAACATATATAGAAACAAAATGTGCAATAAAAATGATAGGTCCCCATGCTTGTTTAGAAAAATAATTTGAAACCCTATCCCTATGCTCAAAGGCCAAGTTTTGTATGAAATTATATAGAAATGGTATATTTGCCTTTTTTGTTATGTTCCTAATAACAGAAGTTGTTCCAACTTCCTAGGCACTTATTTGAACATATATTTATACAATATATTCAATTAAATTCATAGGTCACAATGCATATTGAGATTTAATATTGGTTTTTGGAACGGTACCATTATGCTTAATTTTTTTAATTTTGTTGGAATTTTTACAAAATGCTATATTTTTCCTATTTAATGTATCTAATAATAGGCCTTTATTTAAATAAAGACAATAAAAAAAAAAAAAAAAAAAAATAAATAAATAAAAAGGAACTCAAAAGCAACATTCCAGTAAATTTTTAGGACAATCCATTCAATAGTTTTAGAAGCGAAGTCGCCCAAAAAAGCTGCGCATGGAAAACTACAGCAAATGCCTTTAAAACAATTCATTTTAATATTAAATTTATTCTGAAAGTATAGGTTTATTAAAAAAAATAATCATTAATTGTTTTTTAGAAGGTCTGCAATGAAAAAAAATTGGTTCCATTTTTCACTGATGCTGATTTCAGAGGAGACCACATGATGTACTTGCAAAGATAGGGAATAACTACTTCAGTGACTGTTAACACAGTTTATTTCTCTTGTTTATTCCATATCGTTCATAGACTAATGTCATGTTTAGATGTAGCTTCTTGTTTTTATAAGCTACTTGGATGGATTGAATTATTCAAAATATGCATTTTTGTCCATTATCAACTTGACTATTGTTGATTTAGTTAAAAATACTATATTTTGCCTCGTTAAGACGATAGGGCCTTCATTTTATCTTTACCAAACTTTAATAGATTGTTAATATCAATGAAAGCTCGGACAAGTTCGGAAACCAGCCAGATCGGACCAGTAACAGCGGTGTGTTATGGCCCTTGATTTAGTTAAACATGCTATATTTTGCCTTATTTAGGCGATATGGCCTTCATTTTTCATCCGATCTTTACCAAGCTTTACCAGATTGTTAATGTCAATGAAAGCTCGAACAGTTCGATAACCAGCCAGATCGGACCAGTAACAGCGGAGTTATGGCCTTTGATTTAGTTAAAATTTTTATATTTTGCCTCGTTAAGACGACAGGGCCTTCATTTTTCATCCGATCTTTACCAGATTGTTAATATCATTGAAAGTACGGACAAATTCATTATTCATCCGATCTATATCAAACTTTATCAGATTGTTAATATCAATGAAGGTTCGGACAATTTCGAAAACCAGTAACAGCGGACTTATGGCCCTTGATTCTGTTAAAAATGCCATATTTTGCCTCAATGCGATAGGGTCTTTATTTTTCATCTGAATTTTACCAAACATTACCAGATTGTTTATATCAATGAAAGCTCGTACGATTTCGAAAACCAGCAAGTGCGGACCACTAACCGCGGAGTAATGGCCCTTGAATTAGTTAAAAATGCTATATTTTGCATCGTTAAGACGATATTTTCCTTCATTTTTCGGTTTATCTTCACCAGCCTTTAACAGATTGTTAATATCAATGAAAGCTCGAAGAAATTCGAAAAACAACCATATCAAACAAGTAACAGCGGAGTTATGGCCCTTGATTTAGTTAAAAATGCTATTTTTTGCCTCGTTAAGACGATAGAGCCTTCATTTTTCATCCGATCTTTACCAAACTGTTAATATCAATGAAAGCTTTGGCAAGTTCGAAAACCAGTCAGCTCGGACCAGTTACAGCTGAGTTATGGCCCTTGATTTAGTTAAAAATTCTATATTTTGCCTCGTTAAGACGATGGGCCTTCAATTTTATCCGATCTTTACCAAACGTTACCAGATTGTTAATATTAATGTAAGCTCGGACAAGTTCATAAACCAGCCATATCGGACAAGTAACAGCCGAGTTATGGCCCTAGACTTATTGAAAAATGCCATTTTCAGCCATGTGAACTATCTTACGCCATCACTTTCCCAAACTTGACCAAATTGTTGATATCACTGAAAGCTAGGACAAGGTTGAAAATCAGCCAGATCGAAACCAGCGACACCGTAGTTATAGCCCTTTTTCAATATTTGGTAATGTACACTGGAAACCCCTGGGGTCGTTGGTTCAAATCTCACTTGAGGTATATATCTTTTTAATTTTTCATACGAGACCTTGGTCCATTGGTTCATTTTTTTACTGGCCGAAGGCAGCAGTGTTTATGGGATACCGAGTTGTCCGTCGTCAGTCCCTCCGTCATTAACGTTTGTCTCGTTAAGACGATAGGGCCTTTATGTTTCATTTGATCTTTACCAAACTTTACCAGATTTTTAATATCAATAAAAGCTTAGAAATGTTCGAAAAGCAGCCATATCGGAGCAGTAACAGCAGAGTTATGGCCCTTGATTTAGTTAAAAGTGTTATAGTTTGCCTCGTTAAGACGATACGGCTTTTATTTTTCATCGGATCTTTACCAATCTTTACCAGATTGTTAATATCAATGAAAGCTCGGACAAGTTCAGAAAACATCCAGATCGGACCAGTAATACGGAGTTATGGCCCTTGATTTACTTAAAAATGCTCTATTGGTCTGGTTAAGATGAGAGGGCCTTTATTTTCCATCCGATCTTTACCAACTTTTACCAGATTGTTAATATTGATAAAATCTCGGTCAAGTTTGAACACCGGCCAGATCCAAACAGTTACAGCGACGTTATGGCCCCTTGATTTAATTAAAAATGCTATATATCGCATAGTTAAGACGATAGGGCATTTTTCATCCGATCTTTACTAAACTTTACCAGATTGTAAATATCAATGAAAGCTCGGACAAGTTCGAAAACCAGTCAGATCAAACCAGTACCAGCTGAGTTATGGCCCTTGATTTCGTTAAAAATGCTAAAGTTTGCCTCAATACGATAGGGCCTTCATTTGATCTTTACCAAACATACCAGATTGTTTATATCAATGAAAGCTCGGACGATTTCGAAAACCTGCAAGTGCGAACCACTAACCGCGGAGTTATGGCCCTTGATTGAGTTTAAATGCTATATTTTGCCTCTTTAAGACGATAGGGCCTTCGTTATTCATCGGATCTTTACAAACCTTTCCAGATTGTTAATATCAATGAAAACTCAGATAAGTTCAAAAACCAGCCAGATCGGACCAGTAACAGCGGAGTTATGGCCCTTGATTTAGTTAAAAATGCTATATTTTGCCTCGTTAAGACGAAAGTGCCTTCATTTTTCATCCGATCTTTACCAAACTTTACCAGATTTTTTAGTTATGGCCCTTGATTTAGTTAAATATTCTGTATTTTCCCCAATATTTTCTAAATTGCAGTCACTCGCTTCATTGATGTTATAAGAGCCATGATATATATGTATTTTGGGTGTTCTGGCTCAAGCTCTCGCTCTGCTCGAGTTTGAGCCAGAAACACCAAAAATACATATATATAATAAATCACCATGAAATGGTGATTTTACTTGATTTATTAAAACTTTTTTAAAATAGGGGTAGTGAAGATTGCAAGTTTAATTTTTTTATAAGTTATCAAAATATAATTTAAACCTCAATACATCTAAATCGAAGACACTCAGCGTTGTACGACTTTAACTTCCAGTATTCGTGTTTCATTCTAATCGAATGAGCACCACAACCAACACATACTTGATATCTTGCAGAAGTGCCTTTTTTACATTTTAGGCACGGTAACACATGACTTGTTTTTAATTTATATTTATGCAAACTGCAATAATCGGAATCTTTTGTTGGCTTGCTTTTACATGGATTATGTAATCCAATTTTAAGAAATTGACAAACATTACTTTCCATTGTCTATTTTTTATATCATTATTTTTATATTAATTTTTTTTTTTTTAAATATATAACAAATAAAGTATGGAAAACGAGGAGACTATAAGAAATTTAATACGCCTGTATGATACAGGTGTAATAGATAAGCAAACACTATCTAACGGTATAAATGCATTAAAACCTCTTAAAGAAGTTCCAAAGAAAACTCCAAAAGAGGTTTAATCTCAAACATTAGAAAATATACTTAAGAGACGACGTGCTAAGAAACAACGTAAACGAGAGAAGCAGAAATATGATAAATTGCAAGACGAGCAAAATCAGAAATATGCTAAATCACGAGACAATGTTATGAATGAATTGAAAGAGCTTAATGATAGAAAATCTAAAGAAGAATTAAAACTGGTTGACAAACCAATGTGTGGCTATTTTAAAGCATACGAAATATCTGCCGAGAAATACAAAGACCCTCAAAAACTATTTCATGATAAAAAATTCATTATTACAAAACAAATAAGCAAAGAGCTGACAGAGATGAATGGATTAAAGTTTTCATTAGGTCTTACTGTAGATTTATTCAAAGATGATGGTGATACCAAAAAATACACCACGGCAGTATTATACAGTGAACAAAATGCAATCTTAAATTCTGAAAAAATAAATGAGTCTTACGATAAATCATCTGCAAATATACATGAGAGCCTTGAAAGATTTACAAACACAGCATCCGGATTAGAAATTGATCATTGTGTTACGTTTTACTTAAATATTGCAAAGTACGAGCCGTTAAAAGGTTCTTCATATATTCCTTTGCCTAAAGCAGTAGCTGATAAAAAGGCAATTATCAATGTAAAAAACGACGATGATCAGTGTTTGTTTCATGCAATAAATTCAGCTTTAAATCCAGCTAAAAAGAATTCTGATAGATTATCAAAGTATCCTAGTACAGAGTTCTTAAAGAAAGAGGGTATTGATTTTCCCACTCCAATTTCTCAAATTTCCAAAGTAGAGAAACAAAACAACTTTGCTATCAACGTTTATGGATATATCATAACAGGAAAAAATAAAAAGGTATCTGTTTTTCCATATAAAATATCAGAACAACCAAAACATATTGAACGAATTAATTTGATCTTAATATCTGAAGACACTGAGGTTGAATCAGAGAACGAAGACGATCCAAATAATGAAGAAGGAATTATAGATGACAACTATAACCCTGATGATTATTCCAAAGAACCAAAAAAAATAACAACAAAATATCACTATTGCTGGATTAAAAATTTAAATAGATTACTTTACGATCAAAACAAACATCATGGTAAAACTTACTTCTGCGATCGTTGCCTTCACGGCTATTCTGGAAAAAGACTACTTACCAAACACAAAGAAGACTGTGATGGTATTAACAAAAATTCTTGCAGAATAGAAATGCCAAAAGAAGGTAAAAATACTGTAAAATTTAAAAATCATCAAAATCAGATGTCTGTGCCTTATGCAATATATGCTGATTTTGAGAGTATAATCAAACCGCAATCAATTAAATTTGGAAAGAAATCTGAAATCACAAATGTACACGAAGCTTGTGGTTTTGGATACCAGGTTGTCAGATATGATGGCAAAGCTGAAGAACCTGTTATTTACAGAGGTGAAGATGTTGTTGAAAAGTTTTTAAATCACTTAGAATGTGAGAAGAGCAACATTAATAATATATTTGCTCACCCAAAACCATTAATCATGACGCAGCAAAATGAGGAAGATTATGAAAAAGCAACACACTGCTGGATATGCGAGGATGAAATAGGTAGGAAATGTGGTAAAAACTGTAAAGTAAGAGACCACTGTCATTTTACAGGAAAATACAGAGGTGCAGCACATAAAAACTGCAACCTAAAACTAAAACTAAAACCAAATAAAACAATCATTCCTGTTGTATTTCACAACTTCAAAGGATATGATAGTCATCTTATAATGCAAAAAATACATAAAATGACAGGTAATATTACATGCATTCCAAACAACGCTGAAAAGTATATTTCATTTAGTGCCGGACAACTTAGATTTTTGGATAGCTTTCAATTTATGGCTTCGTCTTTGGAAAAATTGGTTAAAGCAACAGACAAATCTGATTTCAAAATTACCAAAAATCAGTTTGGGGAACAAACAGATTTACTTTTACGAAAAGGTGTTTATCCATACGAATATATGTACAGTATGGAAAGATTTAAGGAAACGCAATTACCGCCTATAGAAAAGTTTTACAGTAGTCTTTCAGATGAAAGTATAAGTTCCAAAGATTACGAATATGCTCAAAAAATATGGAAAGAGTTAAACTGTAAAACTCTTGGAGACTATCATGATTTATATCTAAAAACTGATGTAACTCTGTTAGCAGATGTTTTTCAAACCTTTAGAAAAACATGTATGAGTGCATACAAACTTAATGCTTAACATTACTATACAGCACCTGGATTATCTTGGATGCTTTACTTAAACATTCAAAAATAAAATTAGAACTTTTGACAGACATTAACATGCACTTATTTATAGAAAAAGGAATGCGAGGTGGCATAAGTATGGTATCAAAACGATATGCCAAAGCAAACAATCCACATGTAGTTGATTATAACCCTAACGAGAAAAGCAACTTTTTAATGTATTTTGATGCAAATAATCTTTATGAATGGGCAATGAGTCAGCTGCTTCCATATTCTGGCTTTAAGTGGGTGAAAACAGAAACGTTGCCAGAGCCAAAAGAAGGAAAAGGATATTTTCTAGAAGTTGATTTGGAATATCGTAAAGAGCTTCATGAAGCTCACAATGACTATCCGCTTGCACCGGAATGATTAGCAGTGAAAAAAGAATGGTTGTCTGAATACCAAACAGATCTGTCAGAAAATAATGGCATGATAAATACAGAACAACTAGTTCCCAATCTTAGAGACAAAGAAAAATATGTGATACATTACAAAAACCTGGAACTGTATTTATCTTTAGGCATGAAACTAAAGAAAATACACAGAGTATTAGAATTTAATGAAAAACCATGGATGGCATCATACATAAATTTAAACACAGAACTTAGGAAAAAAGCTAAATCACAATTTGAAAAAGATTTTTACAAGCTTATGAACAACTCTGTGTTTGGCAAAACAATGGAAAATCTACGCAAGCGGACTGATATAAAACTAGTCAGAACTGACGGCTCTGAAAATTAAAAGATAAGAAAAATAATAGCCAAACCCAACTTTAACAGGCGTATAAAATTTTCAGATGACTTATCAGCAGTACATGTAAACAAAACAAAATTAACATTTAACAAACCAATCTATGTTGGGATGTCAGTATTGGATTTATCAAAGTATATGATGTATGATTGGTATTATAATACCCTAAAGAAAAGGTACGGAAATGACTGTACTTTATTATACACAGACACTGACAGCCTACTGGTAAACATCAAAACAGCTGATGCATACAAAGATATGGTTGAAATGAAAGATGAATATGACTTAAGTGATTATCCGAAATACCATCCAATGCATGATGATACAAAAAAAAAAGTATTGGGTAAAATGAAAGACGAATGTAATGGTGTTGCTATAGTTGAGTATGTTGGATTAAGACCCAAACTATATTCTGTTTTGTGAGCGGATGAGCAGATTATTGAAAAAGTAATAGATAAAATGAAAGATGAATGTCCTGGTGTTTCGATAGTTGAGTATATTGAATCAAGACCCGAACTATATTCTATTTTGGGAGCGGATGTGCAGATGATTGAAAAAGTAACAGACAAAATAAAAGATGAATGTGTTTCTATAGTTGAATCCAAACTATGTTCTATTTTGAGAGCGGATGAGCAGACGATTGAGAAAGTAGTAGATACAATAATAAAAAAACAAAAGATGATGGTGATTCTATAGCTGAGTATATATCTAAGAATATTGGATTAAGGATCAAACTATATTCGATGTTTAGAGCGGATGTGCAAAATGTTAAGAAAGATGAAAATATTGGATTAAAATCCAAACAAGATTCTATTTTGAAAGTGAATGAGCAGATTATTAAAAAAGCAAAGGGTGTAAAAGAATATGTAACCAAAAAACAAACAAACTTTGAAAAGTACAAGGATGCATTGTTTGGCAAGAAAAAATACACCCATAAAATGAATATGATGTGATCAATGAAGCATCAAATATATAGCATAACAGTAAACAAAGTAACACTATCACCATTTTACTCAAAAAGATATATACGAGAAGATGGAATTACTGATGCACATGGTTTCTATAAAAACTTATGAATTTGGGTATCAGCAGGAACAATAAGTAATTCTTCTTTGACAAATCCTCTCTGTGGCGCTGGTAATTTCAAATAATAAACTCTTATACCTTGCGTCACCATATAACTTTTAATCTTGTGAATATCTACACTCCACATTGGATCAGTTGCTCTGCGTCTTCCACCTTCTTGTTCCCCGGGTTGATATAAATATCTTACACTTGCATTCATACAGATAGGATCACCTTTTAATATTTTTGTTTCAACAGGAGGGGGCTTTTTTGTCTCCACATTTATGGCTTTAACAACTTCTGGTAATCTCTTTACCCATTCTCTATTACGTTTTTGGGAATCTATTTCCTTAGCATACTGATAACCAAACAATCTCTCAGCTAATGTTCTGTTAAATCTTTCCACTAAAGCTTGGTCTCTGTGTATTTCTGTGCTGCCCCGTCTAATATTTACTTTGTGTTTTGCCATCAACTGTGATACTGCACCCATAAATTCTCTGTCTGGATCCACTTGTAATAACTTTGGATATTTTAGATGCCGACTGTATATATTTTCAAATGCTTTAGCAACTTCTTTACTATCCTTGGAAGTCAGTGGCTCTGCTTCTTTGTATCTACTTGCAATATCAACCACAGTCAATGCATATTTATATGTCTTGCGTCCACGACCAAAACCAAAAGTATCATGCGGTAAAAATAACAAATCAGCTTGATGCACTCCATTCTTAGCAGAAACATCAAACCTGGGTCTAACTATTTTCTTTGGTGCGGGTAAATAAATCTGCCACACAGCTTGTTTCTTTAAAAATTCTAATGCCTTTTTTTCACTGACACCAGCCTCTTTTGCTAATTTTTTAACTGCTGTGTAACCTCTCCAAAATCCTTTTGGGCTGTAATAAATATTTTCCATTTTTTTCTACTAAAGATTAAACTTTATATAACTATAAAGAAAAAATGGATATCACAACTGCACAATTTGATGAACTGCTCGAAGAGCAAAATCAAAATAGCACAAAGAAATGGACAGACTTGGAACTAAATAAAATATACACTATTACAGATACGAAAATAGTAGAAACTGAATATGGTCCATCCATGGTATTGACATTATTAGACAATGGTGAAGTATGGGCGCCTGGTCATCTCAAAGATAAAATAGAGAAGAGTGCTAAACCACCATATTATATGCGACCACTTGGATTGAAACCATGTAAAAACAACAACAAAAATAGGTATCATGCATATGACTTAGTCTTTCCAAAGGTTATTTCAAAGTAAACATATTTAGTCATTTCAAATCCAAAGTAATTATAGTTTTAAACTATTTTTTTTATGAAATCAATGTATACGCCACAAATCCAGTTGCAGCCATGCCCACCACAATACACGTAATTTCTCTATTCTGTTGATCCGGAGATGGTGTATAAAAATCACTCAACTTTGGCTCCGGTTCCAAAAGCAAATGTTTACCAGTTGTGTAATAATACTGTTTCATAGCCTGATCCACATCATCAAAAGTTTGCTCTGCATGATGTTCTTTTTGCAGTTGCTTATTAATAAAATCTAATCTCTCTGTTCCTTTTTTATTCCACTCCGCTTGTGCTGCGTTTAATTGTTCCACTTCTTTGTCATGCCTTTGTCTTTCCTCATCTGACTTCCCATTCTTGAAAAGAAATAATTTGAACCGCTAAATGCTAATGCATTTGTTAATGCGCCACCTATCATCAATGCTACTGCACTTGCCATTTTTTTATATATATTTTTTAAAATTATTTCATAATATCCGCAGGAATAATACATTGCTTAATCAACATATCCTGTGTAGCCATTGCTAACATTATATCCACAGACAGCATCCCAACATCTACGATATTAAAATCCACTTTAGGGGCTGGTCTTTTTAGTAGTTTTCTGCCAATCTCAGAATATCCAATAGTTAAAAGTGTTTCCACTCCAGCATGATACATCATATTTACAATTTGTTTTCCGTCAATACTTGCTGCCATTTTTTTTATATGATTATTTTTTTAAAATAAATTATTAAAAATCAAACGGGTCTTTTGGTGCAACATGAACAGGTTGCACAGCTACAGGTTGCGTAGCAGATTTCTTGTTATAAATATACAAACCCAACTCAGAAATACCAAATAAAACCAGACACGGTGGAATATAATTTTTGTATACGTTTATTTTGATTTTTTTTGGTTCTTCTTCACCTATTGTTATTTTTGTTATTTCATCTTGCTTTGCAGCATTTTGATTTGTAACATCTTGAAGCAAACGCTTTGCCTTTTATGCCGCTGCTCCTTTTTTTCCAGCTTCTACTAGTTTTGGATATTTTACTTTTTGTTGTTCAACAGGTTGTGTAACAACAGGTATAACTTCACTCTCTTGATTCTCCATTTATATTATCTATATTTTTATTTTTATTAAAATCAATATGTCTGACAGTTGTCAGTATTGCTGTAAATGGTGCTAAGCACATTCCATACCTGTAATACAACTCACAATAAGCACTTGTCAAAGCATGATTAATAAATGGGTCTTCCTCCAAATCTTCTATCAGTTTTGGTGGATTGGTTACATTAAAATATTTTGATACTCCCATCACATACAAGTTAATAAAAGAATTGCCTAAAGTCTTGGTCATACTTGCCCCAAGTCTTGCTTCATATCTGCAGTAAAGTTTGTTAATTTCATCTGGTGACATGCCATCTATGTTTGTGAGTTGTATGTCCTTACCCAAATATTGACGACTACCACCGCCAGCCACTATGGCTGATAATCTTTCTTTTTTTGTTTCATGTTGCTTTGATTCATCACGTTCTGTAAAACCTTCCGATATATCTTGTAATAGTTCTTCCGCATTCATTTTTATATTAATAATTAATATAAAACATAAAACAACCAGCTGCGATATTCATGCAACTAGTAATTGTTATTATTGTTAATAGCATTGTTATTAATATTGCTATTTTTTTTTTAGCATTGTTAATTTGCTGCAAGCATTGCTATTAACATTGCTACTTTGCTATGAGCAATGCTACTTTGCTGTTAGTATTACTATTAGCAACAAAGCAATGCTGTTAGAAAAAAAGCATTGCTGTTAGAAATTATTCAACCCAATAACCAGTTGGTTGGTCAGTCCTCAAAATTAAATTGGAATATTTAGTCTTAGCTAAAGCTTTTCTTATTCTGGTTCTCTCTTCCAGCGTTGGAATAACATCATTTTCTCTCAAACAATTTTCAAAACTATCTCTGTCTTTGGTGTAAAACATACACAACCATTTTGCTTGCTCTCTCAAATCTTTCAATACAGAATTATATCTCTGTGAAATAACCCATACTGATTGTTTGGCGTGGCGACCAGAGAATACCAACTCTGATAACATATCTTTTTTCTTTGTTAATTCTTTTGTGGCGGAGCAATCATCAATGATGTATAGTGTGGGCTTGCCAGCATATTGTTTGAAAAAGAAACGCAACAGTTCTTGTAACATTTCTTTGCCTTTGCTAACGGGATTGACAATTATTACTTTTTTATCTCTCGGGTTTTTCACATGTCCTATCCAGGATCTATTTTTATAAGCCTCGTTCCACTCTATGGTTGGACACAATATAATTATATGTTCAAAAACTCCAACATACTGTTGTTCAAGTATGTCAAGAACAAACTCTGTTTTGCCGCAGCCTGTCTGACCACAGATAATGGCACTGTGTGAATATTTAGGATATTTTTGTTGCAAACTAGTATCCTGCTTCTTTGAATCTTCCATCTTCGAAATTGATTTGCGCATCTTGTATTATATATATATAAATATTTAAAGGTTGATCTGCATCTGCTTTTTTATTTATTAGTATTGTTATACCTTCACTGCCGTTTTCTATTCTTCTTCCACTGCCGTGTAATAAATTGTCATCACATGTTCTAAGGTCAAGCAACAAAGCATATGATTTTGTCAGATGTCTCAAGAGAAACATTGGTAAAGTTTAAGTCCCTCGCTGCTATTTCTGTCTCTTTGTTTCTTTTTGATGTCAAGGCAAAATATTTGTTGATTTCATCCCAATGTTGATATGCCTTCATGCCCTGACTATACAACTGATTTGGTACTCCCTCTATTGTCATTTCAACCTTTTCAATCTTTGGGTTGTAATAGGTTTCTGTGCTTGTTCTTTCTGGGTCTTCAAACAGCATTAGAATACCTTTCATGCTCCGTGCTGGTACATAAGTGTTGATATTCCAAAGGGTATCAGATTTGTTTGCTATTATTTTTCTATGTCGCAAGATACGATCATACATAAATGACATCTTACCATTGGTTTGCTGTCTTATTTGTCTGGCTAATTCAACATCACTAACCGTATCAAATTCCAAGCAGATATTTATTATTACATAAGATGCATCAGCATCACTGCTTTTGATAACTTTGTTATAATTGTTAAACTGTAATTCATATTCTAACTTATCACCAAGCCCCGCTTGATAAAATGGCATATGACTTTCTAACATTTCAAAGTCCAGTGGAATACAAAATCTATTTCCATAAGCTGCTGCTATAGCTTCATCTCCGGTGTCTGAGGAAGCATCTCCCGCACCAATTCTATGTTTTAACATGTTTGATTTACCAATACCTTGGTAAGCTATGTTTACTCGTTAAGTAGGGCTTTTCCATAAATCTACATAACAATGATATATATCACTGTCATCTATTGACATGACTTCATTGCCACTTATTCTTATTGTCATTTGTTTTACAATTGTTCTACCCAGATTTTGAAATAGAGTAGCGTTGGCGTCTGTTCTGCTTTTAAGTTCTATTTCAAAGGCAAGACTAGCAGTACGTGGAACTATCACATCATTAGTACTTAGGTTGGGAAATCTCACAAGCAGTTGCTGGTTTTGGTCTATTGTTGAGGGATTATTAGTTATTACTACACTTGTGCGGATGCCTTTAGCACCATGAGGCTCTCTTAGTTTTCTATGAGGGTTGAGTTTGTTTCCGTAAGCCGACATTGTTTTTATTTTTTAAATATATTTTTTAAAATTAAATAAAATAAACAATGGCTGAAGGAGGATTTGATTTTGACAATCCTACGTTTGATCCAGATGATTATGATGAATATTATGATGATGATTTACCAATGGTGCCTGATGAGCCAGTTCAAAGAAGTCTTCTTAATCAAAGCGATCATATTGCTGAACTTAGGGGAGAGCTGGCAGAATCCACACTTGAAATATACAAGAAAAATCTTGTAAAATCCTTTTATAATGAAATAGGAAAACGATATAAGATGGCACCGGACAAAATGGATTATGACCAGTTTAAAGTATCAAATGATGGTGAAACATTATACTGGATTGTTGGTAATAAAGGAATAAGATTAACTGCCAGGCAAGGCTCTTTTACATTTCTTGCTCTTGGTTCTTTGGCAAATGAATATAACAGGATTATTGGCTCTGGGGGAACAAGGGCGATAAGACAATTTTTAAATTTACCGGAGTATGACAGTAAAACAAAAGTATCACAAAATTTTAGACAAGTATTGGAGAGCACAATAAACGATTTACCAGATAATGTGGATGCTATCCCATTAAAAGATTTATCAAGTGTTGCGAATGACACAGCACAGTCAATGGAAAGTGCTCTTTATGACTGGGATGTGATTGAGCGTCCTGATGCTGAAACACAAACAAATATAGACAAGCGTGAAATGGATGGAATAGTAAAAGCAATGACAACTGTCAAGGAAGAACTTACCAATAACGTGGCAAAACTCACACAACTTGATAAAGACATAACAAGAGAAAAACAAAAGTTAGAACAAGCTAAGACTGATAATGATGAATTCCAGATAAAAAGAATTAGCGATCGCATCAAAGACCTTGAAGATGAGAGAGGTGCAAGAATGGATGTCATTAATGAAAACAGAGAAGCTTTTCGTAACCAAGTAAGCAGGATAAAAGAGACAATAAACAAAATGTTAAACGAGGATACAACTCTTGGTGAGAGGATTAAAATCTTGTTTAGGGAGCAAGGTATTACTATTGTTAGTATTTTAACTGCATTTGGTATGATTCTTGGGGTGATAATTAATTCTATTATACCCACATCAAGTGCTGCGCCAACTCCAACTCCAAAGCCTGATACATCAAGTGTAAACGATTGGATAAAAAAACAACTATTTAATCTTGGTAAACTTCTTGCCAACCTAGCTGGTAAAGCTGCTGCAGCACTTCAAGGAGTTATTGGTGCAATAGTATAATGGCTTTTATCTGTAACAGGTAAAGTTATTAATTGGCTTGGTAACAATCTATGGGCTTTGCTTGTGTTTGTTTCCGGTTTGTTGTATGTGGCAGCCAAAGAGTGGTTTAGTAAATCTCGTAAATAAGTAATGCAGCAAGACCTATTACTATGGTACCAACAATTATAGTTGTTTTGTTATCTTCGTGTTCAATCGCTATTTTTTGTATTTCTGGTGGGTTATGTTCCACAGTTTTATGTATTGATTTATCAAAGTCAGAATGTTCCGGTAAAAATTTCTTTGTCGTGGTGCCTTGAAAAGATTGAATATTTTTTGGTGGCACTGGTTTTACATTTACATCATTATTCAATCCTAATGCTTGTGCATCGGTTGCTATTACAATTTCATTATTGTAGTCTTGTATTGTTCCGATTCTTAATTCCATGTCACTCGGAGACATGTACAATCCACTTCCATAGACAAAATTAACTTTACTTTTTGCATATTTTAGGGTGTTTTCATATCTTAAAATTTGACTGGGCAAGTTGATGGGGCTATTTATTGCGTCCTCTACATTTGCTAGAAATTGTTTCTGTGCATCAAATGCCGTTCCAGTTCCAAGTATATCTGTTCTTGTTTGTGATTGTGAGCCAAGGATTGTCCAGCAGTATGTTCTTATGCTGTCATTGATTCTTTCTACTCCAGCTCTTGTAAATCCAGATGAACTATCTAGTATAAAAGTAGACCAGCTGTTGTCAGCCTCAGATCCTTGTGCAATGTAATCAATGTGATATGTTTTATCACTCTCATAGACTGTAAAACTCATCGTTTTGTTGTCGTATACAGTATTTATCAAAGGATGATAACCAATATTTGTCCAGTAATTATAAATTGTTCCTAGACCATCATTATAGCTTTGTTTTTGTCTCCAGTCCGAATTTAAGTCAACGTTAAACTCCTTGCATATTCTCTCGTATGCGTTTCGGTTATATGTGTTATTAAACGCATTCCAATTTGAGTCTTGCGGTAATGCTACACTCATCTCAAATAATATTCTTCTGACTTGGTAATAGACATGAAATCGAAATAACGAACCAACCAAAGTATCAGCTTTTAGATGATTGTTGAAATCAATGCCACATCCAGTTGTCGCACACCAAATAGCAAAGTTTAACTGATTCTGCCAAAATAACATCCAATCTGTTTCCCAACGTTGGACTATAGCATCTGATTTGACGTATGGGAGTTTGTATTTTTCAAAGACATTGGGAAATGATGCTTTAAAGTCTTTACCGTCTGATGTAATGACTATGTTTTGATTTATTATATCTATCACTTTCTTGCTAAAAGTATTTGAATATTGAGCATCCGGGTTATATTTGAATTCTTTAGAAATCATTTTTGTTTGTGTTTTTATATATATATATTAAAAAAAAAATGTTTCATACAATTTCAAACATAGACATCTCTATTTACTTACAACAGTATATGAATAATAAACGAGACAAAAGTTAAAGACGGACGGACGGACGACGGACAACTCGGCATACCATAAGCTCTGCTGGACTTCGGCCAGTAGAAAAATGAACCAATGAAACAAGGTTTCATATGAAAAAAAAAAAAAAATATATATATATATACCTCCAGTGAGATTTGAACCCACGAACCCTGTAGTTTCCAGTGCACATTACCAAACACTGAAAAAAGGCCATAACTCCGATGCTACTGGTTTCGAACGGGCTGATTGTCAACCTTGTCCTAGCTTTCATTGATATCAACAATCTGGTCAAGTTTGGGAAAGATCCAATACAATATTGAAGGCGCTAGATTGTTCACGAGATTGAAAATGGCATTTTTCAATACTTCAAGGGCCATAACTCGGCTGTTACTGGACCGATCTGGCTGGTTTTCGAATTTGTCCGAACTTTCAATGATATTAACAATCTGGAAAAGATCGGATGAAAAATGAAGGCCCTATCGTCTTAACGAGGCAAAATATAGCATTTTTAACTAATTCAAGGCCATAACTCCGCCGTTGCTGTTCCGATCTGGTTTTCGAACTTGTCCGAGATGTCATTGATATTAACAATCTGGTAAAGTTTGATGAAGATCGGATGAAAAATGAAGGAAATACTGTCCTAACGATGCAACATATAGCATTTTTAACTAAATCAAGGGCCATAACTCCGCTTTCATTGATATTAACAATCTATTAAAGTCTGGTAAAGATGAAAAATGAAGGCCCTACGAGATAAAAGTTAACGACGGACGTCGGATGGACGATGGACATCCCATAAGCTCTGCTCTTCGTCCAGTAGAGCTCACAAGAAGCCCAAAAGGGCCTGTGGACGCTCTACTGGCTAACATGGATATATATGTATTTTGGGTGTTCTGGCTCAAGCTCTCGCTCTGCTCGAGTTTGAAATCATCTCTCTTATCATAGATTTAAGTATGAATACAATCATTTGAAATCGAGAGATGAAGATCGAGAAATGCTGCTACTGTATCCGAACTGTTGGCTTTATTCAACGTGAGCTCTGGTGGATAAATGTTAGTAACCATATGAGCAAAGAACGGATTATCAATATTAAGTATGTCATCAAGATACCGAGAAGTATTATTAAAGGCAACACTAATTTCACCCTGGCTAGCAGGTGACAAACTCAACATAAAATCTCTTTCATAGCAGTACAAAAACAAATCTGCAACAAGTGACGCACAGTTAGTACCCATAGGAATACCAACAACCTGGCGGTAAATAGTTTTACCGTATCTTATAAAGATGTTATCCAGAAGAAATGATAAGGCTCTACAAACATCAATACAAGAAGGATGAAAATATCGGACAGGAAAAGCAGCATTCAAGGACGACAGTCAACCACAAAACACAAAAACAAACACGCAAACAGACAAACGAAAAGGCAAAATTAATAAAAAATGCAAACGACATCACAAACACAAAAGGGTTGACAATAGGGCTACATATTATACTTATCAATCGGGGCGTTAGTAAAGAAAGCCCTGACATTATTACAAGCTAGAAAAGTTGTACCTTCTCTAGCAAATGTCTTCTGAATAAGCTAAAGCAATTTTTCTTTGATAAGATTATGTGGTAGTGTAGTATATAGTGTAGAGAAGTTGTAGGTGCTTAGAAAAGAGGCATGAAAATGCATACACCGTAGTTTGTCAAGAACTTCTCCAGAGTTTTTGGTTCCTGAGTTCTCGAAGGCCTTTCCGCAATATTTTACAATATGTTCTTTAATCGCGGAAAGTCAGGAAGTCAATAGTTTTGATATATTGGTCGTGGTACATGAACTAGAATTAGCGATAAGACGTGCTTTGTAAGGAATTTTGTGAAGTTTGGGTATCCAGTACATTGTAGGGAGCTTCGTCTGCTTACTAATTACTGAAACCTTTATAGTCTCCATAAAGGTCACATGCTGGGAAACAATGTCCGTCTCCAGCAGAGGTGTAGTTAGATAAGCAGAAGTGCTCGTTAGCTCAGCATTCAAAGTATTGATATAATGTAGTCGTCAGTCAATAATTATATTGTTGGAAGCTTTGTCTGCTGGAACTAGAGCAAATTTAGTATGTATATTCTGAATACCCTTCTTAAGGTGTCGTAAATTGTAAGTGGAAGGCCGTGGAAGCAGGGGTGGAATTGATTTGTAAAATAAAATACGTAATTAAACAATTTCTGAAATAGTTTTCATCCAAGCAATAAGTGCATGTTTAACTGCTTTTTCTCGCTTACACCACTTTGTACAGAAATCCGTTAAAGAACCCGCAATTTCATTGCGACAGGCATTAAAATCAATACCAGATGGAAGACGATACTTAGGCCCTTTAGCAATTAAATGCCGAATCCTCTTATCCTCAATTTCATCAAGATTTCCAGTAAGAATGTGACCGGCAGGTTCGTAACAAAATTTAGAATTTTGACAATCTCAATCAGTAGGAATAGATGTCTCGATCTCAAGATCATAAACGATCCTATTATAATTGAAAATAATATTTCTAGTAGATTTCTTTTACTTGTAACATATAACAAGAGCCTCAATATTCTTGAAATACTTTGGAATTTTGTCAGTCACCCGCATATCCTTTAAAATACCGGCTAAATTAATGAAATCGATGCCTTTATCAACATAAGTTATCTTCAAAAAATGCCTTTGATGGTCAGATGGAGCATCTATATGTGGACTCAAAATATGTTGCGAGTAACATTGAATAATAGATGCAACCTCATATAATGGAAGTACGGACATAAATGGCATCCGCTTCTTCGTCATATTTATGTTAGCAAGAAAAAGACAGACCGACTACTTTGCTAAGGAGGGCGTGTGTACTCGATTTTTTTATAAATAGAATAAAGGTCTGCAACAGTAAAGATTTTCTTAAATTTACGTTTAAGATTATGGTTCTTCCGGAGACCATGTGACCGTAGTTTACGTTTACGAATAGACAATATGCTAAAAGGATCTATATCTGGGGTATTAGAAATGTTTCCTTCTAGATAAATGTTATCGTTTAACCCCAATGGATAAGGAGTTTGTAAATGCCTTATCCATTTGAGTTCAGCAATATATCTAGCTTGAATCTTGTAACCTTTGGTAGCAGTATTATCAAATTCAATATATTCCACGGGCTGTTATCATTCCAAATAAGGCAGTCTCACATGAATGGTTAGGCCTAAATCCAGACTGAGTTTTGCGAAGTAATTTGTAAAAAATAAGAAATTCCATTAAAGAGTCGTGTACATGTTTTTCTAAAATTTTAGAGAGAACAGGAAGGACTGAGATAGGCCTATAGTTATTGACATCATCTTTTGACCCACTTTTATGAAGAGTACATTCTTTCCATTTATCTGGAAATACTGCAGTCTTTATACTTTGATTACATATATAAGTAATAATAGCCGTAATATGAGGGGGCAGCAATGTTTATTAATCGCGGGCCAATAAGATCACATCCAGTGGCCTTAGATATATCCATATTGTTTAAGAACTTTTCAACTTTATCCCTTGCAATTTCTACAACTTTAAATAAGGTTTCTTCAAGAACCCTGCTATTACAGAAGGATTCAAGTTTTTCAAATTCCGACCTTACAACAGTTTTTTTTTATGTTTGACGCTACTGAAACGAAAAACCTATTTAATGTATTTGCAATTTTGCTGCATTCATTGATCTCATTTCGTCAATTTTAACAGAAGGAATATTTGAGTTGCTATTTCTTTGATTGACTCCTATTTCTTTGAATAATTTCCATACACTACCATGTTTATTATTGTTTTGTATTATCAAAGCTGAATATTGTGCTTTTTTGGATTCTTTAATAAGTCTAACAACTTGAGTTCGAAATATTTTGCATTGATTTTCATCATTTAATGATGTGTATCTATCTCTTGTCTTTATGGCATCAATAATATCAGGAGTTATCCACTTTGGCTGTTGTTTATACTTTACCCTATGTGATTTCATGGGCAAATGTGTGTCTATAATATTCAAAAACAAAGATGACCATGTGTCTACAATTTCGTTTGTGTCATCAAATAATTTGATTATATCCCATGGTGCAGACTGCAGATCGTGTATGAAATTGTCCTCATTAAAATGTTTTTAAGACCGGTATGATATAGTATGATGCGACAATTTAGGCTAAACACAATTTTTTTTCGAGTAAGAAATATAGGAAAGTGGTCACTTAATCCTATGTGAGGGACATCGATAGAGCTAATAATTGATGGCAAATTGCAGTATATATGATCTATCTGTTTTGTCTGTTCGTTTAACAGGTCCCTATTAAAATCTCCTAACAAGTAGATTCTAGTACATTTTTTATTACATTTTTAAAATTTTCATTCCATACAATAGTTTCATTTGGATGCATGTAAATCAAAGTTAGCATAAAGCTCTTCGATTTTTTTGTAAACACTTCTAACCATAAACATTCAATTTCATTCGTCTCAATATCACTCCTTCTATCAACCTTAACGCCATTCCTTACATAGACAACAATTCTACCCCCTTCTTCCTTTCGTTCTTTTGAAATTACTCTGTCGTTAATTAAGTTGTCAGGATGAAAATATTATGAATATCATTATTTGCATTATTTAAAATTATATAAATTTTATTTTGTATACCTTGAATATTAATGTGGCCTATTTTAAAGCCTTTGCATGTTAATCCTTAATTTAAAGAGTTTTGGGTACTGATGGATGAAGTAACATCGTAATTCAAATTTTATCAAGTGTTATATTATGGTATATGTTACTGTTATATTGATAAAAAGTGTCATACAGTGTTGATAAAGAAATATAAAAAGATCGGACAGGGAAAGTAACATTCAAGGAGGACAGTCAACCACAAAACACAGAAACAAACACGCAAACAGACAAACAAGAAGGCAAAAGTAATAATAAATGCAAACGACATCACAGATACAAAAGGGTTGACAAGAGGGCTACCGCCTTGCAACGGTTAGTAGCAGAGTAGGCCACTGGGGGTTTTAACCGGTTCGAGGTTGCACCAAACCTAACACTTACCCTACTGTCATCCCAATAAAACGGGACAGTGTAAACAAAGAAATCCCCGCCATGACCTAATCTCTAACAAACAAGGCAGCATCAATAGGCAATATAAGTAAAACAGAAATAAGCTCGTGGTAATATAATACAAAAACAATAATAGCCTAGAAAACCACAATGAAGGTACTCAATGACTTGGCAAAAGCCAGAGGCAACAAGAGAATAAACCATTAAGGGCACGACAAGAAAGGCCATAGAGAAACATCAAACACCATCGTCCCAATGGACTTTAGGTAGGAGTCATCATAGGGTCCACAGCCTGTCCGGTCATCGTACCGTTCAGGAGGAAAGCATAGTGGCGAACTGTAAAAGGGTCCACCACCAAGCATGCAGTACGTTGCAAAATGATAGGGTCATAACCTCTTTTGATAAACCTTTTTACAAGTTTAACAAAGATAGTATGAAAATGATCATGACCAAGAATCTTACGAAGTTTATAAATCACATCACCATAGATGTCAGGTTGTGATAGTCCTTGTCGCAGAAGAGTCCTTAAATTACTTTTATTTTTGGAAAGAAAATCAGAGTTACGATAATAAAATTGTGCAAAGGCTTTACGAAGTTTATGGTAACGGTAACACTGATTAAGTTGCTTTTTAGTTATACAAAGATTACGAATATTAAAGTCCTCAACTCGAGTACAAGCTCTTGAATAACGAATAAGTTAAGACACACACACCCCATAAAAAGTTGCTCGGGGAACATCCCCATCAAAGTGGGGATTATTAGCAATGTCAAAATTAAAATCATCCCTCTTGTCATAGATTTTGCTAATTATTTCAACATTTTCAATCGAGGGATCTAAATCAAGAAAAGAAGCGTTATTATCAGATATATTAGCTTAGTTAAGCTGAAGTTTTTTAGGATAAATATTATTAACCATAGTTGGAAAGAAAGGGTTGTCAATGTTCAATATGTCATCCAGATACCGAGAGGTGTCATTAAAGGCTTCAATAACATATGCCTGGGTATCTGGTGAAAGACCCAATATGAAATCTCTTTCATATCAAAATAAAAACAAAATCTGTGACAAGTGGTGCACAGTTCGTACCCACAGGGATACCAACAATTTGTCTATAAAAGGTGGTTCCATACCTGACGAAAATATTATCTAATATGGAGATGAGTGCTTCACAAACTTCATGGCAAGTCCACATAGTATAATTGTCTAAACTAACGTAAGTGAAAAACGCTTTAATATTATTACAGGCCAAACATTTAGTATTTTCTCTAGCGAATGTTTTTCGAATAAGAGAAATTCGCTTGTCTTTAATAAGGTGATGTGGTAAGGTTGTATTAGTGTAGAGAAGTCATAAGTGTTTATTGATGAAACTAGAAATTTATTGAAAATTTTATCAAGAACGTCTCCTGAATTTTGTATAGACCAAAATTAATTAATCATAGAGTTTTCATAAGTTTTATCACAATATAGTTTAACGTGAAAATTACCGGGAGTAAGACAAGAAGTAAAACGTTTGGAGATGTTTGTTGTGGTGCAGGCAATAGAATTCGAAATAAACCAAGACTCATACGGATTTTTATGTAAATTAAGAATCCAGTACAAAGTGGGAAGTTTATTTTGCTTATAGTTCACACCAGCCTTGAAAGTACTGCACCGAGTGATATGTGCGGAAACAACACCATCCTCAGTAGAATTAACTGGAGTATACGAATTGGTGCTGCCGAGTTCCAGAGATAAAACATTGACGTAATATAGGCGTCAAACTATAATTACATTATTAGCTGCTTTATCTGCAGGAACTAAAACAAATTTGTTATGAAATTCCTGAATTCCCGATTTTAAATTACGAAAGGAATACCTATATATATATTTAGGACCTTTCGAAAACAAATGCCGAATACGTTTATCAACAATATCAAAATTACTTGTGATGACATGACCTGCTGGAGCATAGCAACATTTTGATGTGTTGCATTCACATTCCTTAGGAGTATTATGTACTATATCAAGGTCAGAAGCTATTTTGTTGTAGTTGAAAATAATATTTCTAATAGGCTTTTTATACTTATAACAAATTACAGGACTTTCGGATATTTTGCAATATTTTGGGATAGAATCAACTACATGAGTATCTCGACAAATACTAGGCATATCAATGAAATCAATACCTTTATTAATATATAGTAGTTTTAGAAAATGACTCTTTGTCAATATGGGTCGGAGAACATGTTGTGTGTAGCTTTGAACTATCGAAGCAGTGTTATACAAGGGATCTGTACGAATGAAAACTTTGTCGGCTTCCTCGTCGATCAACTTTATTGAAGGAATAGACAAAGAGGTAAGCCGTGACAGCATAGAGTAATTTCCAGACTGTTTAAAAATAGTATGTAAATCAGCGACAGAAATAATTACACGCGATTTACGTTTGATGTTACCATTACGCCTAAGACCATGAGACCTAGATGTACGCTTTCGAATAGAAAATATAGAAAAAATGTCAATATTAGGATCATTAAAAATATTTCCTTCCTGATAAATATTGTCATTTAGGCCGAGTGGATAAGGTGTGTGTAAGTTTTTCATCCACTTAAGTTCTGCAATACTTCTAGCTTTTATTTTAAAGCTTTTAGTAGCATCATTATCGAAAAATATATATTCAATATTCTAACAATAAAGTCCACATCCAGAGAAACTAATTAAAGAAACACATACAAAATAATAAACATCTCAGGATGTATCCAGAATCGTACTAAACAACCATATAGTTGCAGCTAAAGAGAAAACCAATCTAGGGTACGACCAGAAAACCCGAGGGACGAAAGCTCATGCACCCACCTCCCTTAGTTGAGGTTTCAGTAGGTACAATCCTGGAGTTCAAAGAGGTAGTCCAGTCATCGCACAAGTGAAAAGTGAAGCGTAATGACTGACTGTAGAGGGGTCAATCACTAAACATGCAGTGCGCTGCAAAACCAAAGGGTTATATCCTTTTCTGACGAACTTCCTGATTACATTTGTAAAGCGGTCAGGACACCCGTCAGACTCCTTTAACTTCGAAGTTTTTAGACCACATCTCCATAAAATGAGGGTTGTTATTTGCCTAGTCGCAGAAGTGTTTTAAGGTTGGTGTTGTACATTTTCAGCAGGCCCTCGTTGCGACTGTAGAATTTCGAGAACGATCTACGTAGTTTGTGATAACGAAAACCCGGCTGAAGAAGTTTACTTGTAATAACTTAATTTCGATCATTGAAGTATATAACATCATTACACGCTCTAGCAAATCGAATGAGCTGGGAGATATACACCCTGTATGAGGTAGCACGAGGTACATCTCCATCCAGGTGTGGATAGTTAAAGATGTTAAAATTGAAATCATCTCTCTTATCATAGATTTTAGAATGAATACAATCATTTGAAATCGAGAGATGAAGATCAAGAAATCACTATTTAAACTGAAACAAAATGGTATCGTTGGCAAACACTTATCTTTGATTTCAGTTTAATTTTACAATAGAAAACAGAGAGTTTTTAAAGAAAATGCCAAATCGGATTTAAAAACAGCAATAGAGCAGTCGTTCCGCAAAGAAATATAAAAATATCGGACAGGGAAAGTAGCATGCAAGGAGGACAGTCAACCACACACAACACAGAAACCAACTCGCAAACAGACCAAAAAGAAGGCAAAAGTAATAATAAAAGCAAACGACATCACTAACACAAAAGGGTTGACAATAGCGCAAGTCTCGGTACTCGAACTTTTGTTAATTTTAAACTACATTAACAATTTAGCTGAACATATGTTAAGCATTACTAGATTTTTTTGCCGATGACAGTCAGCTTTTTGTCTCAACTTCTAACACAGAAGATAAGTCAGTATAAGGTTTATTTGGGGACGTACAAACGTTATATGTTGCACAAGGGACCGTAACATATTGATGTGTTGATGCATGATGTTAAACTAAGCTAACATATCAAAGAGATAGGATATATTAGAGAATGCTAACATGTTCATGATCATATCTAATTCGTCGCATTTCGGAACGAGATAAAAACCCTTAAAATGGAATATTTCTGCTTAAATTGGATCAATATGTTATTTAAGCATTTATTAACCGGCCCTATACATACAATGCATTACGAATTTAAACTGATAAACAATCTTAAAAAACGGCAAGAAATCCGTGAACTGTGTAATATAGTGGTATACAGTGTAATTTGAAATCGGGAAACAAAATAGTTCCTTCTTATAAATCAGCTAATAATGTAATTAATGCTCGACGCCTAGATTACGTCAATGTTTTATTTCTGAACCTCGCGAGCACTAATTCGTATATTCCAGTTTCAATCCACTGAGGATGATGTTGTTTACATTCATTGCATCTCTTTTATAAAAGTCGAACAGGAAATGCAGCTTTCACAGAATACAATAAACTCAAAGACACGCAAAAAGACAACCAAGAATGGCACTAGTAATAATAAAGGCATATGACGTCACAAACACAAAAAGGGTTGACAGTAGGGCTAACGCCTTGGAACGGTCAGTGGCAAAAAAGGCCGCCGGGGGTTTAAACCAGGTTCTATGGTGCAACAAACCTCACACTTACCCTACTGTCATCCCAATTAAACGGGACAGTGTAAATAAAGAAATCCCCGCCATGAACTATTCTCTAACAAACAAGGCAGTATTCAGCATTCAGCATTAATAGGCAATATAAGTAAAATACAAAGATGCACGTGTATATATGAATAGTCTATCAAGCCACAAAGAAGGTACTCGATGACTTGGAAGAAGCCAGAGCAACAAAATAATAAACCATTGAGGGCGCGACAAGACAAGACCACAGACAAGCATCAAACGACAACGTCCTTTTGGGGTTTAGGTAGACGTCATCATAGGGTCCACAGCTTGTCCGGTCATCGTACAATTAAAGAGGAAAGTGGCGAACTGTAAATTGATCCACCACCAAGCATGCAGTACGTTGCAAACTGATAGGGTCATAACCTCGTTTAATAATCCTTTTAACAAGTTTAACGAAGATAGTATGAAAGAGATCATGACCAAGAATCTTAAGAAGTTTGTAAATCACATCCCCATAGAAGTCAGTTTGTGATAGTCCTTGTCGCTGAGGTGTTCTTAAATTACTTTTATATTTGCAAAGAAGATCAGGGTTACGATAATTAAAATTTGCGAAGGTTTTACGAAGTTTATGGTATCGGCTACCCCGGTGGAGTAGCTTTTTAGTTTTTGCAAAGATTACGAATATTAACGTCCTCAACTCGAGTACTAGCTCTAGAAAATCGAATAAGTTGAGATAGACATACCCCATAAGAAGTTGCTCGGGGAACATACCCAGCTAAACAAATTAACAATAATCAAATTAATATCAAAATTAAATTATTTCACCATTTTCAATAGGGAGATGTAAATCGAGAAAAGAAGCATTAATATCAGAAATATTAGCTTTGTTAAGTTCTTTAGGATATATATTATTAACCACAGTAGAAAAAAAGTGTTGTCAATGTTCAAATTCATCAACATACCGAGAGGTGGTGGCATTCATGGCTTCAGTAACATCTGCCTGGGTACCTGGTGCAAGACTCATCATGAAATCTCTTTCAAAGCAGTATAAAAAATAATCTGCGACAAGGGGTGCACAGTTTGTAACCATAAGGATACCAACAATCCGTCTATAAACGGTAGTTCCATACCTGACGAAAATATTATCCAATAGAAAAATAAGTTATTCACAAACCACATAGTGTAATTGCAAACTGCCGTTTGTAAAAAAAACGCTTTAATATTGTTACAGGCCAAACCTGTAGTATTTTTCCTAGCAAAAGTGTTTTGAATGAGAGCAATAAGAATTTCTTTGATAATGTTGTGAGGTAAAGTTGTATATAGAAAAATCATAAGTACTTAAAGATGAAGCTTGGATTCCTAAATGACACATTATAAAGTCCGTCTAGCGTCCGTACTAGTACCCGTACTAGTACAAACATCTCAAAACCGTTATCTTCTTCTCTTGCTGCAGTTATAGACCAAGTCTAACAAAAGTGTTATTAAGCATATTACAACTCTTGGATTTATTTATTTTTGTAACTAAACATTTAGTGTTATTGATAAAAATTGCAATACGCATCAATGTAATCTAAAAGTACTTATGACTTTTCCACTCTATTAACAACCTTAAGAAGCAACCGTATTAAAAAACGCTTATTGCTCTTATTCAAATACCTTTGTTAGAGACAATAGTACATGTTTGGCCTGTACCAATATTAAAGAATGTTAAAGAATTACACGATGTAGACTTGTCAAGAAGTTTGTGAAGCACTCATATGCATATTAGATACTTTTTACATCTGGTATGGAACTAATGTTTATAGGCAAATTGTTGATGAATGTCTAAATATATAATTTTTGACATTGTTAAGTATCCACTCTTAGATGGAGATGTTTCCCGAGTGGCTTCTTGTGGAGTATATATTTCTCAACTTGCAGTTGAGTTGCGAACTTCAAAATTCGTAACTGAAATAACTTACTGAATGGTGAAAACATTGACTGGAATAAATGGGTTCAACTGCTTCCCAAGTGAAAAAAGTGTGTGGAATAAAGTGTTGCAGGGAAAACAGTAGCAATGAAGCTATGTTTTTACAGGTAGAATATGATGACAAGAAATGTGTAGAAAATTATAACTGACATTAGCAGGAGGAGAAATGCCCACCGATTTGGTCAGAAAATGGAGATAGAGATGTCAAAGAACTATATAACTCATACAATATTATTTCCAATGATCATTGGGAGACATTACACATAAACTTGATAGATGAGTACTTACATGTAGCTATGGATTTCCTTCTATGCCAGAAATATTCAAACAAAGTACTTTTTACGTATTTCCCCTATATAAATCTATATATGTTAAATATGTAATATCTCTATATACAAACGATTTACCCAGAGGCACGGCCATTTTTAACCCCGACGCGACAAAACAAACTTGAAAGCTTACTAGCTAGGTCTAATTGGGGGCAACTTACGTTGAGAATGGAAATGTACGTTAAACAGTATTGTTAAACTGACTAGGTTGTCTGCCCGTGCAGGTTGTCCTTCATTACTTGCATATTTACAAATCATTATTGAAATAATTATTTCTGTCTTACAAACAAATTGTTTTTACTAATTGTTGATTATATTTCACCAGTTATTTGAACTCCCAATTATGTTACATTTTTATACGCCCGTAGAGAAGTATTATATATTAGCGTTGTCCGTCTGTCTGTCTGTTTACCTTTAACTGACAACTAATTGCGGATAATAACTTTTTAAGTATAAATACTGAAAATATGATCCCTTAGAAGCAACAAACACAACAAGAGAGAAAAGTAGCAGACTCGGCTTTACTGAGTCTGTTCATGAGCGGTTACTATAAGATGCAACATCTCTCACGCCTCCTAGCACCGGCTTAAGCGATATTATATTTTAAAGCAACACAGAATGGGCTTGATTATTCCACAGGACAAGTAAGTAATAACTCTGCTGATTTGTAATCGGGGCGACTTTTTACGGTCGCCATACAACAATGAAACGTTGTACACATCTTTAGCATGATCTAATGAATACATGTAATAAAGGTCCATAGCTCTTTGGTTCATTTTTTTTTTGATTATTGTCCTTTGAAAAAATGTTTAACCTGGAACTTTAATTTGCCTTTTACAAGTGATTGTGGCTAATAACTTTCAAATTATTAAGTCTACAACAACAAACATTTTACACATCTTCAACATATTCCAATGAATGCATTTTAGAAAGGCACATAACTCTCAAACTCAATGTTAAAAATAAGTTATTTTCCTTTGTTAAAAGGGTCGACCGGGATATAACCTTAATTGTGCCCCGCGATGCTCTTGTTTTAATATGTATGCAGGTCTAAATTGATACCGGATTAATAATAAATCGAGTTGCTTATTTTAAAATTTGATAATCAGTCCACAATTGGCGTATGTCCCTTTAAGTGAAGTGTGCATTTGATTTCAAATGACGTGGTGAGATAAAAACGTTTGTATAAGCGCACCAAAACGTTATCGATTGGAGGCATGGAAGAAAAAGTTGATGAAATGCATTAAATTCGATTAAAACAATGTTTGCATAATGAAAACATGCAAACGAAAAAGAATGATTCAGTTCACATTAAATTCCAGATTTGGTATCCAGTATATTAACAGCGTTTATGGAAAATATTTTTTTTGACATATTAGATTATTGAAATCAAATAACTGTCCGTTATAATCGATAACATGCAAATATGCATACGTATATGTAATACCACGTTATTAGGAATCATACGTTCATATAATCATGTTCGTGTTTAACTAGGCAAGCTCTCCTCTTTAAATTTTGTCTACGGTATCAACGATTGGTGGTTGACCCATTTACAGTTCGCCACTATACTTTTCACTTTGAGTATGTGATGACCGGAAATATAGTGGACCCTAGGAAGACGTCTATGTAAATAAAGAATATCATGTTAGTGCCTGAACACATCCATTTTATTAGGTGAGGCTGAGAATAAAAACCTGATAAACTGGATATGACCAGGCACTAACATGATATACTATTTATCATGGTGATCGTTTAAAATAATTAAATTTACCTTTTTTTCCATTTTCCCCATTTTTATGTTCAAAAATACCCTGACGTCATCATATATACCCTTACGTCTTCAAAAGAGGTGCTGACGTCATCAAAATAAGTTCACCTGACGGGATAAGAACGTAACTGCTGAGATAACGTTTTAGAGACCTGTTTCTCGGCAGAATGATACCGATCGACATGATAAATCCTGAAGAGAGGGTAACGTTTGATGTTTGTCTCCGAACCTGTCTTGTATTGTCCTTAACGGTTTATTCTATTCTTGTTCTGGCTTCTGCCAAGTCATTGAGTAATTGTTTAAGTTCCTGCGTAATTTCTTTGTGACTTTCTAGACGTTTTAATTTTCATATCTACCTGATCATTTTTGTGTTATACTTATATTACCCTATATTGCTTTCTTGTTTGATTGATGATAGAACCTGGCGGGGATTTCTTTATTTACACGTTTTACTGCGATGTCAATAGGGTAAAATAAAGATTCGGTGCACCATAAAACCTGGTTTAAGTTAAAACGTCTCCCCGCGCTTGCAATCAGTACTGTTATTCATTCGATCTTTGGAGATCGCTGAGCCCGATACTTATATTTAGTGATCGGGGGTACTTTTTCAATTTCTTTTGTTTTCTTACTTAATTTTCAATTCGGTGGTTCCACTACTGCGGCCGATAAAAGGCTCTGGGTATTGTTTAACCATTCATAGGATATGTTGTCTGCTTTTTAATTTAGTCTTTTGGCTGTTACTTTTGATACGCAGGCTTCATAACCACAACTCCTAACTAAATTCCTTTTTGTTTATTTCGCTCTTCGGGGCATACAATGTTATTATATCCTGGGACCATACGCCGCTTGATATAGGGGATGAAATAAAGATACAAATATTGCAATATCCACCGCCATATGCTTGCCATCTTCGGGATGGTTAAAATTCTATACTGTTGATTTTTATGAATATTGAGTTCTGCTCAACCCGGGGCTAGAGGGCGTGCGCGGTAGCTAGCATATTTAACTACCGCTCAATCAAACCAAGACTGCAATATTTTGTATGTGTCGTGCTCGGCCGTTTCCAAAGGTCCATTATCATACTCGTTTTTAATAGGTCTCTGTTCAAGTATAGTTCGTTTGAGTGGGTTGTGTATATTTTCTATGGTAATGTGACAGTGACAACTATTTCTAATTGCCACTCGTTATGAAAGGTGCAACACCTCTCACGCTAATCTACCGTTATCATAAACGTCGATAATCCTTTGCTAAATTGTATTTGCGTAACCCTTACTACTTTTCTGCGACAACCTAACTTCTGTGGTGACGTTATTTTAATACCAAATTTGAAAAAAAATCTTTGGACGAGATCAATTTCACCATTATCTATTATCAAAGGTTATAGAAAAATTATCAAACTGTGTTATAACTCTATCATTTTGCAAATGACAGATTTTTAGTTGATTGTACAATCAACGGACATAACCGGGACCCCATGATGACGTCTACATCCATACCAAAAAGAAAGTTGTTGTCTTTAATCATGTCTTGGAATTGAATTGAATGTTGTTTAACGGCTCATCAACATAGTATAGGTTATTTAGAGCCGGAAGGATACATAGGAATCTGGGAACCTGCCCTACTCTTATTATCGAATAGATTTCTATGGCTCGGAGGATAGAACTATATACGGGACCGCCCGGTTTACGTCCCCATCCGACGAACGGGGACGTAAACCGGGCAGTGTCTTGCCCAAGAACACACCGACGGAACTCAGTGGCACCACGGAGGATAGAACCCGGGGCATCCGGTTACAAATCCGCCGCGCTACCGACTTCGCCACGCCAGCCTTCATGTCTTGTTGTGACCTTAACGGTTTATTCTCTTGTTGCTCTGTTTTTGTGGCTTTCTAGTCTCTGTTTTATATATTCATATTTACATGATCAACTCTGTGTTTTGCAGTTTATTGATGATGCCTTGTTCATAAGAGTGTACACATGGGGAAGTAGGTGGGGCGGGGTGGGGCGGGGTGGACGCAGGATGTTTTTTCATTGTCTCGTTTTTTTTGGATGACAATATGGTAAGAGGTTGATTTGGAGAACCTAGTTTAATCCACAACGGCCATTTTGCCAATTCTTTGTTTGTGGTGCCACAAACTTTATTTCCAAGTAATTATTTCTTCTTGAAAAAATGCTTGCATGACTGACTGCGTTTAGTGTCTGATACATTTCCGCTTTGACTTTTGTATCTGCTTCATTTCAACGATAATGTTAGCAGACGACTGATGTTTTCATTACGTTTTAACACCATGTCTGTAATGAAGGTAGTTTTTTTCATATTACTCTAGCTCGTTTTTTTAATTATATTCTTCTGGCATATATTCCGTCGTAATTATACTGTTGAACAGTGACTGATTGGGTTGAACAGTGACTGATTGGGTTCGTCTGCTCCGTTAATATTGCTAATGGACGCACTTATGGAGAATGTTCACGTACTAAAATAATCACGTTAATTAAAATCGTGGTGATAAATATATGGTCTGTCAAAGTGAATACAACTGGGTATTTATAACAGTTATGCTAATTTGGTTGAAAAACACACATACAAATAATTTCTTGAAAGCAAAGCAACGCGAGACACCTTTTAACATACACATATATGTTACTAGAATGTACGTCCACTTACGTTATGAAACCATATTGAAATGAGAGTTTGATCAGCACAAAACAAAAATGTCACAAAAGACAATGATGGAGTAGAAGAGAAGAAAAAAGAAGAAGAAGAAGAAGAAGAAGAAGAAGAAGAAGAAGAAGAAGAAGAAGAAGAAGAAGAAGAAGAAGTAGGAGTAGGAAGCAGCATCTAGTGGAAGTTGGGAGTCAGTGAAGACGGAACATCAATACTTCACAGTCGCAGCGAAAGGGGAAGAACTGCCGCAGACACATAAATTAAACCTCATTACAGTTATATGCAAATGCAACGCATGACTCAACTGGATCCAGTACGCACTCTCATGTGTCCTGCCTTGAGTGATTCTCCGCTCAGTACAATGGCGGAGGGACTATAAAGTGTTCACGGAAATATAAATTTTGAGGCCAAGAGGTCGGTGTAAGTAAAAAAGTCGACCCCCATAAAATAATGACCCCCGGTCATTTTGCTATGTAGTAAGGTGACCCCGGTCAAAATTCTATGTAATAGAATGACACGCCTGTCATAATTTGTTCTGTCTAGGAATGACTCTTTCGAAAACCCAGTAAAAATACAACCCCTTCACACTTAAAAATATGACCCCTGTACATTTTTGACTCCTAGCAAATTTTATCTGCTTTACTTAAAGAAAGCCATCCTTTATGTATCATACAGTTTACATATGAATGGTTAAAAAAAGGAACATTTTGCGGTGTGCTATATCACATATATATATATAGACATGTCGGTGCCGGATTCATTCGTTTGGAACTATCTTGACCATTCACGCAAATCCTAGTATTCGTATTGAACATAGTAAAAAATGAATGACTCCGGTGCCGACATGTCTAACCCTGAGGTTTCGTTACACCCCAATTAGTTAAAGACAAGTTTTACTTTTTTTTATCCCCTGACGAAGTCGGAGTGATATAGTTTTGGAGTTTTCCGTACGTCCGTCCGTCTGTCTTTTCGTCCCTTACAAATTTCGAGTCCGCTGTATATCTCTCACATGCATGGATGGATTTTAAAATAAAACATATACTCATCTCATCAAGATGACATGCAGAGCCTAACACCCGGATCTGTATTATTAAGGTCATAAAAGTCATCATAAAGGTCATATACTTCTTAGATGCATATAATAATGTCCATTTCGTGTATGTACCATAAAATTTCCATGCATGGAGGAATTTTGAAATAAATTGGCACAAATACCAAATCATCGCGACGAAGTGCAGAACCAAAAATCCGGGTCTATATCTTCAAGGTCATGGTCATACGGTCATATACTTTTTATATGTGCTTTTAATAAGATAGTTTGTGTTCTCTCTCCATAACGCTCATGTTTTGCAGGGATTTTGTAAGGAATTGACACAAATACTCAACACATCAAGACATGCATGGAGATCCCAGTCCCCACTCCTCATTTTGTTTATTCACTTTTATTATTTTATTATCCCCAACGAATAGGGATACAGCTTTGGCGTTGTCCGTCCGTTTCGGGCGTTCCTCCGTCCGTTACAATTTCCGTGTTCGGTTCATACCCATAACGATTTGCAGAATCCAACACCTGAGCTTTTTTATTTGTTCGTCTGTATTTGTGTATTTAATTCACCGAATTTCTTGTTGTGTTTGGTTTTAACGCCATTTATCAACATTTGTTCAGTCATTTTCGGTCAGTTATCTTAACCGTGGCTTCAGTTACCAGTACTAACCAACATTCTGCAACTAACTGGACATTTTTTCACTTGATACTTTATTAATATTTGGCGTAATTGTGCCACTGAGGATCATTTGAAACTTTCTTTTGGAAGGAACAGAATACAATGTTCGTCTAGTATTCCCATATGCATTGTTATAAGAAAATCTTATCTATATATATGCAAAGATACACTCGAATTAAAATGGAAAGGACAACATATCTTCTTTATATTTATGCTATTAGGAATTCAAGATTTTTCGTTTGTTGATGAAGTGGATAAGAAGACTAGTTGTGTAATAATACATAACCGAAGTTTGAAACAAAGTAACTGGTAAACGATTTTCCAGGTTTTCCTTTAAATTATTTCTTTTGAGAGCGTTAAATCGTAGGAACGTAAACATAATTCGTACGCACGGGATAATTAATACGCACGAAAAAATAAATCGTGCGCACGAAATAGCGAATCGTGGCCGCGAGGTAATTAATCGGTGACCTGAACGCCATCTGGGGTTCCAGCGCAGTTGTTACCCGCGAGGGCTATCAGTAAGCAGTTACAATGCTGTTTTTAGTTGTCCAGTAGCAAACGCCAACGGCGGTGATATACTACTACTACGCAACCCCCACATATAAACTTTCTGATTACCCTCTCTCAGGAAAAAACTTTACTGGAACCCCCAGTATCTATACTACTCATCAATGTTGTTTATTATTTTTCTCATACGATTCAACTAAAACATTTGCAATTCATTAAGCAAAGTCAGACGGAACCGGAAAGTAGTCTTCATCATCGCTCTGCATATTATTGTTTTACCATGGAGTATTTTACTTGTATGCTAATGTATCTTGTCCAATATGTATGTATCTTTTACCATCATACGCTGATAAACGTTTTTTATTTATTGTATAACGGTTTATCTTATGCTTTTGTGATCTGATAACTTTCATTTGATGGCGAGCTTCCATCGGTGTGAATAAAAATTATTTATAATCATTTTCTGCGATTTGTTTTTTAACATCACACTTTTTAACACCCTTACATTTCTTTTTACCAGCCTCGTTATCTAACATAAACGAATATAGTTTACTTCGCAACCCAACAAATTTAACAATGGGTATTCCACAAGTTTCATCTTTCATCTTACCGATAACCTTTTTATTATAATTAAAATGAAACTTACTTTTTGGATCATAATCACAATTATCAAAAAGTTCTTTATCCTTGTAAAAGTCTGCATACACATCGTTTGTTTTTATTTCATAACACAAGGAATCGGTATCAGTAAATAATAACTTAGCTATTTCATCATATTTATTTTTGATATAGTTGTAATGGAAATTATACATCAAATATTTGGACAAGTCTATAATACACATGCTAACATAACAAGGACGATTTAAAACGAATCGTTCTTTTATTCTGTTTATAGCAAATACATTTTTATTAAACATTTTACAATAAATAAATGAAGGTCTTGCTGCATATTTAAAGAGAACCTCCTCGTCGTGAGTCAATTTAACATTAATTCTTTATCTCAAATTTTCCATAGTTTTACCAAAAACTGAATTGTTCATCAGTTTGAAGAAATCCTTTTCAAAAGCATTGTTACCAGCTGTTCTCTTAGCAGTATTTAAGTCTATGTATATCATTAACCACTCTGATTCGTCAAACTGTAGTATTCGGTGTATTTTTGTTACCTTCAATCCAAGCTTTTTTATACAATTCTAAGTTTCTAAAATGCATGTCGTACTTTTCTTTATTTTTTAGTGTTGTAACAAGTTTATTAACATTGCAATGGCCTAAATTAAACTTTTGTTTTAAATTTTTACAATAGTCTGACAACCACTCATCTTTTATGTTTAAACTTTCTGGGGCAAGAGGATACTCATTATGCGAGTCATGCAGTTTCTCAGAATACTTAATATCGCACTCAACAATGTAATTTGATTTTCCTTTTTCGATCTTATCAACCCACTTGAAGTTACCAGTAGGCAACGGTTGACACATGACCCACCCATACAAGTTATTAGCATCAATATATATTATGTACTTGCTTTCTTTTTTCTTATCATAGTTCTTCATATATTTATTGTTAGCCTGTGAATATCTGTTTGCGATATAACTCGTACCGCCTCTTAATCCTTTTTCCACAAACAAATATTGGTGATTAAATCAAGTTGGATACCAGTCATCTTAAGGCATGCATCCGAAGCTAAACCAGGACAACTGAAGTAATGACAAGGCTCTAATTTGTAATGCTCAATGCACATTTTTCTAAAGTTTTCAAAAACATCTGTCAGCAACAGCATATCAGCCTTAAGATACAGATCATGATATTCTCCCATATTTTTTATCTTGAATGTTTTCCATATTTGTTTAGAGTGTTCATAATCTACATCTGAATGTGTTCATCATTTAATTGAGAATAAAAGCTATCTTTGCCAGGTAATTTATTTTCCTTAAAATGTTTAAGACTGTTCATGTAATCATAAGGATAAACACCTTTTCTTTTTATTAATTCTAACTTGTCGCCAGAGTATTCTTGAGAGGTGTACTGAAACGAAGGGATGTTTTTTTACTAAATTTTCTAATGAATGAGACATAAACTGGAAACAGTCAATAAACACTAAACTTTTTCCTAACATGAAAGCCATATACTTTTCCATATTATTTGGTATGACATTTATTGTTTGTTTAAACTTTCCGATTTGTTGCATTATGAAGTTAGAATCATAACCTCTCAAATTATGAAACATAACAGGTATTTTTAGTTAGCCTGAAATTAATATTACATATGTCATGGGCGCTTCCTCTGTACTTTCCAGTTATATGACAATGGTCCCTGACTTTTCCGATGGAGTTTTCGTATGCCACTGTATGACCCGCGTCACCTTTTTTGAGAGTTGTTACAAAACCATTACCGCAAATATGGCATGATTTAGATTTTTGGAATCTAGCTTATTCTACCGTCGACACCACCAAATCTTTCATAGTTTTTCTGCAACACTTTTCTTCTTCTATCATATTTTCCAAAAACTTGTAAACATCATTTGGACCTCTATACGTTACAACTGGTTTTGAATATTGATCATCATAACAACAAACAACCTTAAACCCATAACGTGCTTTGTCCAGCGACTCAACAATACTATTTTCCATTAATATTGTTTCCGCTTTAGAAATAAAGTAAGCTGTTTTGTATTTGGTTTCAGGACTTGTTTCTTTGTCTCCAATCGATTTTTTATTAAAAGTATGTTTCACATCGACACTTAATTTCAAGCCGCCCGTTTTTCTTAGTTCCTTTTTAAGAAACTTAAAACACTTGATTGTGTTTTCTGCAGTTGAGTGAGCGGGTCATTACTAACAACATTTACTTTAAAAACCTTGCTATACTGTTTTTGGGATGTTTCAATTTCTAGGATACTCATTTAATATTATTACAAGAGATTATTTCTTTAAGCCTAATTAAATAGCATTTATTTTTTATTGAGAAATGCTTTCATCAGTAACCTCATCATTATCAGTTTTATCATCTGTAACTTCATCAACATTCTCACTCAAAAGAACATCTATCTCTCCGTCCAAAAGAAAGTCTAAGTATTTCCAAAAGCATTCTTTTTCAAGAACTCTATTTTTTATCATTTGACTGATTTTTACAAGATATTTAGAATATCTCTCTAAACCTTCAAGTGTGAGATCACCTCCAGCTATTAACGATCTTATTTTTATTATGTGTTTGCAATAGTTTATAATGTTACTCTTATCAAAATGATTTACCTCGATCATATCTTTTATGGTTTTAATAAACATTTTAAAATCTTTATGACATCCGATATCAGTATTGATCATATGAGGTTTTTCCAACTTGCTGACTAATTCATCTCTGAATAAATCAACATCTTTAGTTACTGCATTTGTCTGTGTTTCATTACAAATCTTAATTTCTTTTAGTGCTAGATCTGTAAGAAGCTTTATGGCAGCGCTGCACTCAGTTTCAGTTTTTACTGCCCAATCTTTTTTAAAAGCTGTAATATCATCTTCCAATCGTTTTCTGTGAGTTGCCTCAACTAGTTTAATATCCTTGATTGCTTCAGCTTAAAGAGTTTGTTCATAAGCAGCTACTTTCCCGTAAACCTTTTTTTCCTCTTCAAAGTGTTTTCTTTCTTTTTCTGCATAACTTTCCATATATTATAGATTATATTATTTATATTTTAAAAAATCAGGCATGCATGAATCTTTCCACCAGGGGTCTTTTTCCTGAAGTACTCTAAGCTTTTCATTTTTAAACCATTTAATCTCTCTGTCTGTCTTTTCTTCAATTGCAATAATTTCTTTTTCTGCCTTCTCTGTGAGAAGCTTTACAGCATTGTTATACTCAATCACAGTTTCTATCTTCCAGTCTTTTTTAAAAGATTCAATATCGTCTGCTAATTTATACTTGAGATGTGATTCTTGCTTGTAGAAGTCAGCGGCTTTATCTGCATATTTAAACCTGTAAATTTGTTCTTTATAACTTTCCATATATTATAGATTTTATTATATTCAATTAACCAGCCCAAACAATTATAGAAATCCCCCCAGTTAACAAAGTCTGATAGTAGGTCATAAAAGCAATTTCTGGAAAACCAGTATCAGTTGCTAATTTAATTTGTTTGTTGCAAAAAGCATGTAATTTATTTATATCTGTTTTTTTTATATTCCATGATAATTTTAGTTGTTGTGCCATGGTTATAATTCATTCAGTCAGATCTTGAGTTTGTAAAAAATATTAACTCTTTGCCAAGTTTACTCATATCGTCAAAATCAACCGTTTGGGCATATGTCATTTGATCTTTCTTAAAGTTTTGGATTTTCTTTTCTACCTGTTCCATTATAATATCACATGAGATAATATTTTTAAGCTTATATTTAAATATATAATTCTATAGTATAGTATAATGAATTGCAAATATTGTAAAAGAGTTTTAGATAGTATTGCTCCTCCTGGGTGTGTGTACAGATTGCATCTTATTTTACATAACTAATAAAAAGAAGCTCTGTAAATATTGTACCAGAGTCAAGCTGTGTTACAAGTGAACTTACGCATGTATAACTTGTAATGATACTTGTGAAGTTTTCGATAACGAGCGTATTTGCCTGAAGTGCGGGACTCACAACGGCTATAATCTCATTGCAGCTTATAATTACAATTGAAAGAAAACTATTTTTTACCACAGAAAGTATCAGATAAATACTTGGTAGTATATGATTTGTCTTCTAAAAATAGACCAAGATTTGAAGATTTTTTTTACAAAATTATAAAGGTTTTGGATAAAAAAGAGGGTCGAAAAAGATCAATCAAATTTGAATACATTTTTCAGAAAATATTTAAAATAGAAAAAGAAACAAAACCGATTAAAACAAAATCAACCAGAGAAAAGTACGATAGGATATGGAAACAAGTTGGAAAAGAATTACGACTGAATGCTTCGTAGGAGCATCTCTGCTAGCTTAATTTTCATTAAAGGGTCCTCCAAATTGAAATAACTTCCCGTTGTATTACAAAGATAATGATTAGCAGTTTCTAAAAATACTTCGGTCAACATCGTAAACCTATTCGTTCATCGGTAAATCACGAATCCATACGGCACATTTGCCCCTAATACACACCTGTCACGGAAACGTAACTGAGGTTTCACGGAAACAGCCGAATGGAAAACCCCTGTTGACGTCACGCATTACCCATGGTTCATTAGAAACGAAAATGGCGGACACAAACGAAGTAAACAATGCGAGCGAAGTGGAAAATGTTGAACACATTTTGTTTTCCCTATCCACTTTAATTTTGAGCGTTTAAAGCATAAATGAAAACAATAAACGAATAATACAAATAAACTCATGGTATTGGATTCTTCAATGTCTTCATCCTGTGACTGTGTCTCCGTCTGTGGGTCTCCAAATCGGAGAATCGGGGAATCGCGTCAGGTTTCAGCACTGGTTTTAAGTTTTCGATACCTACCGTATTTACTCAATGAGTCCGGACACTCATTAATTCCAGACACCTAATTAATTGAAGGATATAATAAAACTAGTGTTCGGACATATTAAGAAATTATTCTTATTTCAATAGTTTTGATGGTTTTATACATTCGGACAGCGGGAAAAGGTGAACTATTCGCCGAAAATGACGAGTTAAAATTACGATCAACGACTTCTTCTAATTACTGATTGCATCTCGATAATTACCAACAGAGGCAGCAGAATATACTTCAATGAATTTAATTGTAACTTGTTTGATGCAATTAAATAAAAAGTTTTTGATTGTGATTTTTTACTGTTATTAACGAGCCATTTTGAAACAGTTACATTATTACTGACCCATGCTATAAACATACATCCATAAAATTCTGTGTAATCGGTCAGGCGCGTGTTGAAACAATTGTTTAAACCAGGTAAAACCATTCCAATGTAGGTGTTACGGGTTGTTTTGTGTTGTCGCTGTAGTAGCTAGTGGGCCATTCCATTATCAGCCAAAAAAATACGGACTCGCTCACACAGGTAAAGTGCTGTGCGATTTGGTGTCTGTACAACTACTATTTTTTATTTCATACTATAAGCATGGCAAGCTTTATTTTTCAGCTTCGATTTGAGGAATAACATGATGGTGCAATTAAATGGACAATGAACACGACTATTTTATAATTTTAATTTATTTTCTGCGATACCTTATATGTTTTTATATTTTTGTAATAAAATAATCAACATGTTTAAAAATTGCAATGTCTCATTATTCAATAAAGTTCATTGCTACATTTCAAACAAAATATAATAATTTAATATAATAAACTAAATGTCATAATTGTTCATTAGTTCATTGTTTACATATGTTTTATTAGTTCACTGCCAGCATATACCTACACTTGTGACTAGAACGTGACAGTTCCACAGATCAAACAGTGTACCGCTCACTCACCGCATAACTAACTCTACCCGCGTGTAAAGTGTGTCTCGGTGTACTGATTTCACAGGTTTTACAGTTTGCCCAAGTTGAGTACCGTAATTTTAGACAGTTTATAGAATAGCCGAATAATTACCAATAAGTGATAATTAATGGATGGATTTTCGTAATTACCGTAAACAACGAACGTGAGATTGCCCCGAACATTACAATTAAAAATACTTACTGTAGAATGTTAATTTACCGTTCCCTCTCAAAATATTCGGACATTGGCAAATATGAATTAATTTTGGAAAGTTATATTTCCGGACACCAATTTTTTTTTTATCCCGTCCGAACTGATAGAGTAAATACGGTAATCTCTTTTTCGTTACATATCTTTCTCAATAAAATGGTCCGAACATACGCAAGAGTGCTCTGAAAAATACCATTTCACACCGTTTTGCAAAACAACAAGTTCAATCCATTTAGTTCGATGACGGCCACATGGAAATGTGTGGAGACTTACACTGCCTTCCTGTTTACTTTTCCTACAAAAGCTTAATGAGCACCTTTTCACCCATGATGAAGACACGAACACATCAATATTCCAGGGTTTAAAACACTTAGGCTATATGAGAAAAATGAACATCCAACAAGAGTAAGGGTTTGTTTACACATAGATACGCGCCATAATTGATTATGGAAATTAGGTAATTTGTACGGAAGATGTGACTGGTCAACCCCTTATGACGTCATTTTCCGAAGATCGGCCGCGCACCAGTTTTTTTTTATGTACAGGTAAACTTCATACCTATAAAACTTGCTTTTATCAACGGTTTTTGAGATAACGGACGATGACATTGACATTCTATGATAATAAGCTTTCATTTAAAATCACTTTATTTTTCAATTTGGAGGACCCTTTAAGCTTGAGCCTTTTCATATACATTTCCAGAGGTTCTGTAAAGTTATCATTCTTTTGAATCTCTAATATTTTATTAAAGGTAATCCTTATTATCTCTTTATCATTTTCTAGTCCTGTTGTTGTTTGGACATATGATAGAAGTTGTTTAAAACTCCTATGATGTGTTTTTAACAAAACCTTTTTTTCTGCTATTTTTGTTTTACCTAGGAAAATAGCAACTGCTGGTGGAATTGCATCAACCACAGCTATGAAAACAGGAACTGTCGGAACTAGTGCCAGAACAGAGCACAGCCAATTAATCTGCTGATAACATGTAATGTTGTGCTTATTCTCCCATAAACTGTATAGCTATGCCTGTATGCAGCTACAATAAACATAAAATGATCGGACAAGTGATCAATTAATTCTTCTTTGGTTTTCATGTATAATTACAGTTAGACAATAATTTAATCAAAATATTCAGAAAATAGTTGCTCGTGTTTTTTGGGTGATATTTTACCTATTTTTAATAATTCATCGATTATGCTAATACCTTTATTTATTAGCTGTGGACTATTATTTCCTGATTCGATACTTCCGCATACTAACTCCATATCATTAACCAAATCATTAGGACTATTGTAATATTTAACATCAGCACAACCTCCTAAAATCTTTTTAAACTTTGAAGAACCTTTGTGAATTGGTAAACCAGATAATTCTGTTAGTTCATTAAAGCATTCTGAGACAGCTTTGAATAAGTTTTTTTTATTATTGTAACGCTTTGTTATCAAGATCTAGTATGATTGCTTCTCCTTGTTTGGCAATAAGTTTGTGATGACCAACAAGCTTATGTAAATCAATCTTTGTCGACCTTGTAGGAATTTTTGTTTTGTTGTATTCCTTCCCCTGAAACGGTTTTTCTATGCGGAATGCGCCTGCTTAAGGAAATTATATCATTAATCCTACTTCAATAATCTACCAAAGCTCTTGACTCGTTTATTAGAGCTTGCTTATCTAGCTCATATGCTGCTTTTTTATTACATCTTTTTCTTTTGTTATCTGCTTAGATAGGATACCCCTGTCACGTCCAATTGTATTGATTCTATTAGAAACATCTGTAAGCAATGGTTCAAAATTAAACTCACCAGTGGTTGCTGCATGTTGGACAAATTCTGTTTGGTAAAGGATAGTTATATGCTTTTATCACGGATTCATTCATACCAACATTAAAATTACTATCGAATTTTGCTGTACGAGGTTCTTCATCAAATAACTGGGGTAATCCCCGGTATGCCTCTTGTTCTTGTACTTCCTCGCCTATTGCTGCTGGAAGAGCGGCTAATTGCTGACTTATTTTAGAAAGAGAAGCTAACTGCTCGGTTAGCTGTTCTGACTTACTTTTTATTTCGCTAGTTACAGGTTTAAATATTTCTTTGTACACATCACGACTAGCTAGTAACTTTATTCTCGTATTCTTTAACAAGCTCGCTCGCTTTTTGCTTTTTATCTGCTAATTCTTTCCATTTTAACAAAGACCTGTATAATATAGTTAGATTCTCCCATAACACAACCAGGAAATGCTACCAGGCAAATGAAAAGTTGCTACCAATTTACGTTAAATGACAGAAGTTCTTACTTTGATTGGTATAACGCATATTTTGAAATCAGTTTTCAAGTAAATAAACTTGCTGATGGAGCCGCTTTCGTAGACGCTGACAGAATTGCTTTAATTAACGATGCAGATTCACTGATTGATCAAATGCAAATAAAGCAAAATGAAAAAATAGTTTATCATGGAAATAATCTTCACAGATTTGTTAATCTCAAAAGTTTACTTGAAATGTCTGGTGATTATGTAAAAACAACCGGAACAAACGAATTCTTTTATTTAGATAATACGACTGATGCAGAATCTCGAGATGATCAAGCCGGTTATAACCTAGGATTTACTACTCGTCATGCTTTAATTATAACTAATCAAAAAGCTGACTCTATGATCCCATTAAATAAATATTCCTTCTTTGGAGGTTTGGAAGGAAAACATCCTTCCTCCTAGTCAAATTCAAATTAGCTTGCAACTGACAGATGATAATGTGTGATTTTCAAATCAAGTGGTGATGATGGTCGAGTAGTTATTAATAAATTAGTTTTGTGGGTACCTAAAATGATATTTAACTCAGATGGTTTAAGTTATGTAATGACAAATCACATGATATCAACAAGATGGACTTATCTTCGCGAAATGATACAAGAAAGCGGAATTACTCAACTAACCGAATCTGTATTTAGAATAACGGCTGGAGTCGAAACTCCAAACCATGTTTTTGTTTATCTGCAAAGGTCAGACAAGTGTTCTTCCCAGACACAAACTCCTCATATTTTGGATACTTTTAAACTAAATGCTGATAATGCTAATTGTTATTTACAATCAGCTAGATTGGAAAGAAATATAAAAAGATCGGACAGGAAAAGTAGCAATCAAGGAGGACAGTAAACCACAAAACACAGAAACAAACACGCAAACAGACAAACAAGAAGGCAAAAGCAATAATAAATGCAAACGGCATCACAAACACAAAAAGGGTTGACAATAGGGCTACCGCCTTGGAACGGTCAGTGGCAAAGTAGGCCACTAGGGGTTTAAACCGGTTCTAGGGTGCACCAAACCTCACACTTACCCTACTGTCATCCCATTAAAACAGGACAGTGTAAATAAAAAAATCCCCTCCATGATCTAATCTCTAACCAACAAGGCAGCATCAATAGGCAATATAAGTAAAACACAAATATGCTCGTGTAAATATAATGGAAAAAAACAATATCCTAGAAAGCCACAATGAAGGTACTCAATGACTTTGCAGAAGCCAGAGGAGTAAGAGAATAAACCATTAAGGGCACGACAAGAAAGATCATGGACAAACATCAAACGTCCCAATGGGCTTTAGGTAGGCGTCATCATAGGGTCCACAGCCTGTCCGGTCATCGTACAATTAAAGAGGAAAGCATAGTGGCGAACTGTAAAAGGGTCCACCACCAAGCATGCAGTACGTTGCAAAATGATAGGGTCATAACCTCTTTTGATAAACTGTTTAACAAATTTAACAAAGATAGTATGAAAGTGATCATGACCTAGATTCTTACGATGTTTATAAATCACATCACCATAGAAGTCAGGTTGTGATAGTCCTTGTCTCAGAAGAGTCCTTAAATTACTTTTATATTTGGAAAGAAGATCAGGGTTACGATAATAAAATTTTGCAAAGGTTTTACGAAGTTTATGGTAACGGTAACCCTGATTGAGTAACATTTTAGTTATACAAAGATTACGAATATTAAAGTCCTCAACTCGAGTACAGGCTCTAGAAAAACGAATAAGTTGAGACACATATACCCCATAATAAGTTGCTCGGGTAACATCCCCATCCAAGTGGGGATAATTAACAATGTCAAAATTAAAATCATCTCTCTTGTCATAGATTTTGCTAATTATTTTACCATTTTCAATCGAGAGATCTAAATCAAGAAAAGAAGCGTTATTAGCAGATATATTAGCTTTGTTAAGCTGAAGTTCTTTAGGATAAATATAATTAACCATAGTTGGAATGAAAGGGTTGTCAATGTTCAATATGTCATCGGAAATGGAGTTTATTATCCAGAAACCGAATATAGTTATGCTAATATCATCAGAATATTCGGAGATGTTATTAATTATTTTTACAAACAAAATGATAAAAACATTGGAACTTTACTCAATGTGAGTAATTTTAAAAATCTCTTCGGAATGATTCATTTCGATTTGAGTTGCAAGGAAAATGAAGTCAGTGTTGATCCAAAACAACTAAGTTTGAGATATAAACTAAGCAACGTTTCTACCGCTAGATATAAAGTTGATGCTTTAGTCTTGTACAAGGAAGATGTTGTTATTGATACAGTTGGAAATGAACTAGTTATTGTTTAATCTAACTTATAATATATATGACTTACGTAAATTATTCAGTAAGTTATCAGATGGCATGACACAGAGTTTAGCGAGGGTTTATGAGGATAAGAGTGAATTTTTTACTTGAAAATGAACAGTAATATGGAAATAGATATAAAAATCGAACAGGAAATGCTGCTTTCATAGAACAAAGTTAACCAGAAACAAGCATTAAAACAAAACAAAAATGACAATGTCAATAAGCAAGGTATGTAACATTACAAACTGGTTGAAAATAAGTCTAACGCCTTGGAACGGTCAGTGGCAAAAATAGTAGCAAATGTCAAACAGGAAATATAAACTAAAGGAAACAAGAAACGCAACTCGGGAATTATTGCTATATTATGTATCTACCGCACATTTGATTCCACGTAATATTCCAAAGAAATCCCCAGATATTTTGAAAACAAAGGACTGCAGCCAGTTAGCGAAAGGACAAAACGCTGATGTTGTATGCTTTTTAATCACAGTACCCATTGTAATGCAAAATCATAAATTTTGAAGTACAGCTTCGAATATTTTTTAGCCATTTTAGTACTGTATTTAATATAAAGAGATTGCAAAATTTTACATTCTAAGTTTTCGTATCTGCTAAGTAAAACACTTACTCTACCATTAATGAAACTTTGCAGGGATAACATTTGATGTGTTATTTGTTGTATTAGTATTTTTCTGAAAAGAAAGACTTCATGTAGCCATGTACCATCGATTAACATCAGCATATTATAACATTCAATATATAGAGGAAATTACCCAGTTGCATTTCTTTTTTACTTTAGGATGATATTCACAAAAAGCAGTCAAAGAAAACCCACATTCAAAATAAACAAAAATACATGGATAAAATATATATTTAGTCGTAATCCGACTATGTGTCCCGACACACGTAGACAGACACTGAAGCTACTATCTCAAAAAGTACGTCAGAATGGCCGTAAATTTAAACTCCCCGGGACCGATTATGCCACTGACCGTTCCAGGGCGGTAGCCCTGTTGTCAACCCCTTTATGTTTGTAATGTCATATATGCCGTTTATTCATCTTTACCATTGTTGTTTGTTTCTATGCGAGCCTATGGTTAACTGTGATCCTTGAATGCTACATTTCCTGTACGACTTGTATAGCAACTTTAGAAGATGATTCGTTTTCGCTATAACAGTATATCAGGCCCGTTGAAAGATATACTGCCACAGTAATGTCACGTGAGATTTATTTTAGTTACATTTGCATGAGGTAGATATGATTCACAATATGTTTGCAGACACAGAAATACGTTACGGTATGTTTGCAGTCGCTGGAATATGTTACTTTATATTTGCAGACACTGCATACATTACGCTATGCTTGCAGAATCTGACATAAGTTACGTTATGTGTGCAGATACTGCAATACGTTACGCTATATTTGCAGACATAGAGGATCTTAAACGAGTTCCCATTTCATATAAGATTGATGAAACGAGTTATGAATTATTTCAATTTTAACGAGCCTTTTGGCGAATTAAAATTGAAAATAATTCATAACGAGTTTCATAAATTTCATATGGAATGGGAACGAGTATAATATCCTTTTTATCACATAACATTGCAATCAAATTAGTAAAAATTAATTCAGATGGACAAAGAACCGCCACGACGTCAGACACACTTTAACGCCAAAATGTCATAAAATATGTGACGTTGTAACGTCGCGTCTCACACATAACGTTGCGTATAAAAAAGTTCCTGTTTTACCTCTATAAAATAGCAGTTTACGCCAACTTTTTAACAAACCAACAGCAATGTTTTGTATAACGTGCATTATTTGTATATGATGTCACAAATAATAATTTATGACTCAGATCTGGGTGAATTTGTAATAAATAAAATAGTTTCAGTTAATAAACTTGCGTAGTGATACAGGTTTAACTCAAACTATCAAAATCGTTCCAGGTTGTATTACACCAATCGTACGAACTCGTTCATTTACGTTGATCATCGGAAATAATGTTCGTAGGTATTTCCAGTGATACACGTCGATTTGATGAGTTTGGGTGATTTGCCCCAGCAAAGTACCGTGTAAACCGTAACAAAAATATAGACCCGGAAATGCATTTTAAACATATTTGCATTATTTATTAAATGTTATACTCTTGAAATATAATTCTTATCATGTTATAGTCATTTTAAGTTAAGCTAGTTAAATATAAAACTATTTTGTAATTAATTACGTAATGTAAATTTGTAAACAAACATGGCAGTCTGTACCTCCGAGAAATTCGAGAATGTTTAGATTTTAGTTTATCTTTTACACAAGCAAAACCAGGTACAAGATAAACAGTTAGATGCACTTAAGTCATTTTACCTTGATAAAGACACATTAGCTGTCCTGTCAACAGGCTAGGAAAAGAGTATTATATTTGAATTACTCAATGTACTGCCGTTAGAAATACCAGACCCAAGAACCTATGACAGGTGTGACCCCACGGAACAGTATTCTGCAGGACAAAGTCCATTCATTGTGCAAGGTGGGCATCCCATCATGTTTCTTAAATGAAGAAGGATCTAGTGGGAGTATATACGAAATTAAAGTAGCAAGGTACAATTTGCTATTTACACCCACCCCCTTTGGCATTTCCATCAACAACCAAGTACATGTAGCATACTTGCCTCAAGTCGTCAAGACCCTGAAGTCACGTCACATATTTTTCAATCACATTAGCTCTGTACATAATACACCCACGGTACTTTGTCAGTTTGGACCGAAGCTAAATGTTGAGGCATTAGCAACGCAATTTTGGATGTTGTTCACCAGGGCATAGGCATACATGTACCAGGTGCAGATCCAAAATTGCATGTAAGTGTGGAGGTAGGGCGTAACTTTTCCAAAACAGGGTTGACTAGTGCGGCATATGCCATTTATAATTTTGATTATAACCATCTGGTATTGTTATTATTTTTAAAGGACTGTAACGGCAAAATTTAGTGTTGTTTTTTAGCGGTCAAGCAGGCATGTACACAAATCTTAAATTCATGCACCTTTTACAATATTGAGTGCACTTTATTGCTATGTCGATCGGGATGTGCCGGACTGAACCGGTCACGTGATCGGTACACCGAAATGTGCCGAGCTATTCTATCAGGGCTAGACGGCATATGCCGCTTGGATGCGCGCGCAGTCACCCGGAATGAATCGAGTGAAAATCGGGTTAAACAGTTACACCGCGGCATATAACCGGGATACCAATAAAGTGCACCAACCGTCTTTTCCCCATCCAATTCACACACGTGACAATATCCCGTTATTGTGTTTGACTGTTTCGTGTGTGTGTCAGTTGCATTCATGAGTCGGGCACTGAGATTCTTACATTTATTTCCTATTTTGTTTTATTTACATAATGCACTAGTGTAATAAATATGCAAATAAAGGCTAAATCATCTCTCGGTCTTCCGTTCATGTCGGTTTGCAATTGGAATTGCCTCGTCCATTTCAAAACGCTACACATACCACTACTTTTTTTTAACCGGTATTCTTTTTCTTTCTTTGTTTGGGAAAAGTTTCACAGGAGGAGGCGAGGAGGGGGGAAAAATACTGAACCTTTATAAGTGTGTATCTTGTCATGGTGTTAGTCACTTTGTAAACCATAAATTGGACCAGACTACATCTATATAACATGATCTTCTGATTTTACATTGATTTTTAAACATGAAATAAATGTGGTTGTTTGAAATGTGGGACCAAACCATTAATGACGGATACTTTTTTAAAAACATTTCTGTTTATTTAAAGTAACATTTTGGATTTTTATGCCCCCGAAAAATTTCGGGGGCATATAGTAATCGCACCGTCTGTCTGTCTATCCGGATTCCGTCAGTCCGCATTTTGTGTCCGGACTGTACCTTCAAAACCCCTGCATGGATTTTTAATTAATTTGGCACAAGTAATCAGCATAACAAGACGATGTGTCGCGCGCTATACCCAGGTCCGAACCTCAAAGGTCAAGGTCAAACTTGCAGTTCATACATGTAGGTCAAAAACAGGTACGCAATTTCGTGTCCGGACCGTAACATCACAACCCCGGCAGGGATTTTTTAATAACTTGGCACAAGTGATCACCATAACAAGACGATGTGTCGCACGCAAAACCCAGGTCTTCAAGGTCAAGGTCACACTTGGAGTTCAAAGTCAAATCGTGTCTGGCGGTAAATAACTGGCATTCATGGACGGATTTTCAAATAACTTGGCACAAGTGCTCACCACAACAAGGCGATGTGTTGCGCACAAAATCACGGTCTGTGGCCCCAAGGTCAAGGTCACACTTAGAGGTCAAAGGATGAAATTGTGTCCGTTTAATAACTTTTACATGCCTGGACGGATTTTCAAATAACATGGCACAAGTGCTCATCACAACCAAACGATGTGTCGTGCACAAACTCCAGGTCCATGGTTCCAAGGTCAACATCATACTTAGAGGTCAAAAGACACTTCGAGGTGCATTTGTCACTTGCAGTGATATTTTTATTTATTTTTATTTTTTTTGACAAATTTTTGGTCGAGGCTATTGACGAGTTTGTTGTTGTATGGAGAAGACTCATGGAGACTGAAGGACAAGGATGCGATATTGTGATTAGTCTCCAAGAAAAAAGTGACTTCTATCCGATGTGTATTTAAATGGTTGTCTGTGACTGATATGTGCATTTTTCTATCATCCATTTACAACCAGCATTGGATAATGACACAAACATCATTTAGCTATTGATACTTATACCATATGGACCATCAATGAAGACACTTTTCAGCAATGGATTTGTCGTTCTTTAAGACCATGGCACAGTCACTGAAGTAAATTTGACATACCGTATGGATTTTTTAAGTAAGTGTTCAAATTACACTGTACAGTTATTAAAAGGCGATACTTACTCGGGTTATGGGAACCGGGTTTAAGGTGGAATGCAATTCAGGGTTAATTGACACATAGGAAAGGAAAAGGTACGTACTATTTCTTAATATTATATTAATAATAAGTGCCTTATCTTCACACCAATGCTTGTGATAAGAGTGTGAATATTGGCAAAAATCTCTTTAATCCAAATTGTTAAAGGTGGGTAGGAAGGTATGCGAGTCAGACATGTCTGGTTTTCAAAATTGAAGTAGTTAACAATTGAACAATGCAAAATAATAGCATGGTTTTTCTTAAATCAAGGGAAATAACTCTTGTATTAATATTCCAATTTAGCTGGTTTTCGAAATTATCAGAGCTTTTATTGAACTCAACAATCAGAGCAAGTTTTGTAAAGAATAAAGTTCAATTTTCGTGAAGAAAAAATGAGTTGTTAACCCATATAATGACCTTCAGTGAAATATAAGAATGAGAAAGTTATAGCCAACGTAAAGTATTTGTGATGGACTGATGACAAAGTGATCCCTATGTATCGCATTTTTCTTCGAAAAGGCGACGAAAAACAATGCTTTTTGTTGCATCACCCAAAAATGTAAGTCACGATCATAGACGAAACCATGTATACATCAGGACACACTACTCAAGTTATAACTATAATCTTCCAAAGTTTAAACTATAAACTAAGTGTGAAACATCTAACTTACATACATGCATGTAGTTGGTGAGAAAATGACAGAACATAAACAAAAGTTATCTTCTTGAAGGCTTTGAAAAGTCTAGTGCATACAGATCACGAGATAGCGCTAAGCTTTAAAGAAACTATCCCGCCAAATAACGGAAAAATAACATTAGGCAAACGCTTATCAAAATTCTATCCAGGTGTTTAGGTCATATAATAATGTATATGTGCCAATTAAAAGTATAGGTTTATTGACGTCTTTTTAAACTACCTGTTATTAAATATGCATAAAATGAATTGAATTGGGGTTTTACGGCGCACCAACACAAGAGAAAGGATATATGGCGCCAAACAGGTAAAAAGAATTATTAGTTGGTAACTCTAAGTCTTAATCCAACGCTCCAGTTTCGGGATTTGGCCTGGCTGGTTTAAGCCTATTATATTGTGTCTATAGAGTTTGTGTTCTCAAAATATGTAGGTTATATATATATATCGTCGTCAGTATGTTTAGAAAAGGTGCACATCTGTTCTTAATTTTAGCTGTTGTGGGAAAGTGTCTTAAACTTAAATCTTGACCACTGCCCTCACTGTTGCCTCTACAACAGGTATTTTTCTTTTTTCATAAAAAAAATCGAGACAAAATTGAGACATATTAAAGTTTTAGCTATTTTAGAAATGTTTGTTCTCCCATGAGCCAAACAACATTGTTGCTGATGTTAAATTATTTCATTTATACAAAAAAAGAAAAAACTGTATGTGTACAGCTCACTGAGTGTGCTAGGATCCCCGCCAGGATTCAAACCTGGATCTCTTTTCTCGAAAGAAAAGCATGCTTACTTGCACTACAGAGATGTGTAACAGCACAAACCAAGTATATGTGCATGTACACAAAAAACTAGCCCAAATTATTTTTTAGATTAAACACACTAAACTTCAAATAAACTGGAATATATATCTACCACATTTCCCTAATAGTAGCGCTCGATCACTATGCAAAATACAAAGGGGTGGTGTGGGTTGGAGGTGTGTGTGTGGGGGTGGGGGGGGGGTGGGGGGAGGGGTCAGAAGTTATAAAAATAAAATTATTATTTTTTATAAAAACTTTATACAAAACATCGAAGGTTTATTATATTTGGATTGTTTATATTTTTACCTTTGGAGATAAGAAAAAATAATTCTGTACTTTTAAAGGGACACATGGCAATCTTGAAACTGATATCAAACATTACAATTAGCATCGCAATTTATTAATCCAGCACAGTTGATCTAGTATTATTTTAACTTTAAACCTGCTTCCACATAATTAGATAAAATCTTGAGTTTTCACTTTCTCTTGTTATTTTATCATACTTTTAAATATATTATGGGTGCAATATAATCAACAGTTAGGCTGTTAGTAATATGAAAAAAAAGGTTACTTACAATTATTCCTATTATTAATGAATGAACTAATCCATATTATGCATATTGATGTAACCAACTATGTTGATCATCGGTTATATATATGCACACACACATAATATATAATATTACCGCAGAACTTGATACAGGTGATGCATATTGTACCTGGTTTGGAATATTGATGATCACTGAAAGTTAACTTCTTCCGACTGGTCTTCTGGCCTTCACTTTGACCTTCTCCATCACCCTCACTGACCCGTAAATACAAAAAAACGAAAATATGATTGGAACCCATGCTTTGGAAAATTCTAAATTCCGAATACGATTTTAAAGTCAGACTAGTCAACCTACTTATATACTCTATCATTATATATTTACATATGGGTTATTTTTATTCTTATTAACAACTTCACCTAGTATATTTTTCTTAAGGATGCCGAGTTGACCCAGTCCGACCTGACCCACTTCACCACTAGGGCCAAGTTGACCTGGGATGACTTGCCCCGGGGCCGAGTTGACCCGTTACCTTAAGGATAACGTTATTCCTATATAACCCTCACTTCACTTTGTGAAAGCGGAGGTATAATGATGAAAGTATTCACACAGAAACTTTATTTAGTCTAACTAATGAATGTCAATAATTGGAGGTTTAGTAGATTTAATCATTTATAAACCATATCACCTTTACAGTGTTGATATCCATACTCAGATCTACTACAAAATTGGATTAAATAATCAATAGGACTAAATTTACACTCGTCTTGTACACATGGCATATTTTATGGTGTGATACAGGTTTCATAATCATATTGTGGTGCTTGTGGCAGGCAAATTTCATCAGGCATCACAGTTCTATTATTAATGTATAATATTGTGACAAACACAAGTTGTTGCCGGAAGTCAATTTAACAAGACGCTTTTATGACCATTTCCCCCCAATATCAGTTCGATCTTTTGTCATACAATATGTGTGTTTTAGGTAACACGGAAACAAAGAACTGGGTAGGTAAGTAGTGAATTTATTTTATTTTCCAGATTAGTTTTATATAAGGTTGTAGAGAACAGGAATCTCAATCTTTACGGCGCTTATTCAACTTTGGCAAAAAATCTTTAGGATACGGTCAATAGTGTAGTGTAGTTGGGGTGACCTTAAACACAGGTATATATGTTTCATTTTTTTATTTTGGCCTAATCAGTATCAATGCAATCATCCTTTTTGTGTACAAACATCTTCCTTATGCATCACAAACATAATAACCATTGCGTACATGGTAAGCTACATTGCTCATGATATCTATACTATAACAGCCAATATATTGTTGGGGTGTCTGGTCCCCCGGACCTCAGGCTCTGTGAAGTGTCCAACACTGATCAATATGATATTATTGGAGCTGATGGGGTCGTTGTTCTACCGTATACTACAGAAAGGCACCGAGGGTATTTATTTCTTTCAATGCTCATGTAATAGGACTCAGTCCTAGGTGGGTATGTACATAGATAGTTTTTTAAGCGCGTTATAATTGTCGCTGCATAGCTAAAGCTTTTATGGTGATATCGGTAGAGTGCACGCTTCACTTGCAAAAGGTCCAGAGTTCAAATCTCGCTAAGTGTCCTAACTATTCATTTTAATTGTCCAGTCCTATTAAACGTATGATGTAGTTGTCAGATATATAGGAAAGAGGTTTCTTATGCCTGTGTTGGGACTCATATTAATAGTGCCAGATCTGTTGTCATCGAAACATCATAAAAACTGATACATGAAACAAAGAATCGCGTGTTCGAAATGTAAAAAAGAATGTTGTCATAACAACTCATCTTTTCAATCGAATATGACTATTTGATCGATCACCCTTCTACGCATAGTGGTATGTCCGTGCGGGTGTTTTCGGAGAAGCACTCGCAAAAAGCGGAAACTTATTAAAGTTTACCTTAAATTCGTAGAAACTTGTTTACAAGTCTTTCTCGCATGTGAAACAGATTCTTTCATCCTGAACAGTAATGTAATTCAATGTGGATTTGAGTTTTGTTAATATTTTCTTACTCTGAAGCACGTTTTGAACACACAGTCAGATATAAATCACGGTTTTGACACGACAAAACGAGCAGCATGATGTTTCTATGGGCGCCGCCATTGTTTATTCCACTTGAGTGATACCGACATGACCGAAACGTAGTAGGCACCAACGATGGAGTCTATTTCTTTCACGAGATTTATTTTTGAAAAAAAAGGTTGAGGCAGTTCCAAACGTTATTACACGTGTGCCATACAATAAGCATATTAAATAAGGGTGTTCGACACTGCTAAGCAAGGGACGTTATGTGATAAACTGCAATACGTTCGCTTTGTCGTACTGCAAAGAAGAATTCTCAGGATTCGCATTGGTCCAATGCGCGTAGACATACCCATGTCTACGTCTCGCGACGTGAACATAGGACGAATTCCCCGTAGATACCCCATTACTCGAATACACAAAAACAAAATGGCGACGAAACGTTCCGTATTTGTTAAAGAAACTGCGAGTTGTATTTTTTTGGCAATTTGATAGACAATAAAACATTAACATAGTGACAAAATACGTTTATTTTATTAAAAAATCCGCCAAATTTAAACCACGTTTAGAGCGATGACGTCACGAAAGGTTAACAACGCCTAGTTAGAGGCACGTTACGGGGAAATTGGCGCAATAAAAAATAAAATCATGTTTTTGGCTGTGTTCGTTTTCTTAAATACTTTGAAGTATGACAATTCGTTATTAGGATTCTTGACAGGGAAGCATTGGCTCACATTCCTGCTGGAAAATATATATAAATATAACGGCATCGGGTGAATATAATTTCCAGGAGGGAATGTGAGCACATGCACCCTGTCCAGAATCCTAATAACTAATTATGTTTGCAGACACTGCTACACGTTACGCTATGTTTACAGACACTTGCAATACGTTACGCTATTTTACAGACTCTGCAATACGTTTACGCTATGTTTACAGACACTGCAATACGTTACGCTATGTTTACGTTTACAGACACTGCAATACGTTACGCTATGTTTACAGACACTGCAATACGTAGCCAGCGATACGCACTTACGCACGTGCGTAACATCGATTTGGAAAAGTGAAAAAAATATTATGGCCAAAATGCATAAAAATCGAAGGCTAGCCTAAGGGGGGGGGGGGGGGGGGGGGGGGGGGGTTAGACCCTTGAAAGTATTTATTTTACCCCTAAAAGGCCGCCAAAATGTGACCAAAAAACTCACCAGAGGCTGCTATATTTTAAAATGTCTAGGGGAGGCCACCACCTAATCCCCCCGCCCCCCAGCAGGAGGGGGTCACCCCCTCACCGCACCTACCCCCAACTCGACGCTACGCGCCAAGGCTAACATTACGAGTGCGTACTTAAGATTTTAGCTGGCTACGCCCTCTGGTTACGCTATGTTTACAGACACTGCAATACGTTACG